>OW388299.1:52902382-53139552 GCA_936450465.1 Gibbula magus
GGGGGAGGGGGAGGGGGAGAAGAAGGAAGAGAGGATAGGAAGAAATAAGGGGAGAGGAGAGAGAGGGGGAAGGGAGGAGAGAGGATAGGAAGAAGGAAAGGGAGAGGAGGAAGGAAAGGGAGAAGAGGGAGAGGGGGAGGGGGAAGAGAGAGGATAGGAAGAAGGAAATGGGGGAGGAAGAAGGAAAGGGAGAGGAGGGAGAGGGGGAGGGGGGAGGGGGAGAGAGGATTGGAAGAAGGAAAGGGAGAGGAGGAAGGAAAGGGAGAGGGTGAGGGGGAGGGGGAAGAGAGAGGATAGGAAGAAGGAAATGGGGGAGGGGGAGGAGGAGAAGAAGGAAGAGAGGATAGGAAGAAATAAGGGGAGAGGAGGGAGAGGGGGAGGGGAGGAGAGAGGATAGGAAGAAGGAAAGGAGAGGAGGAAGGAAAGGGAGAGGAAGAAGGAAACGAGGAAGAAGGAAAGGGAGAGGAGGGAGAGGGGGGGGGAGGAGAGAGGATAGGAAGAAGGAAAGGGAGAGGAAGAAGGAAAGGGAGAGGTGGGAGAGGGGGGGGGGGAGAAGAAGGGAGAGAGGATAGGAAGAAGGAAAGGGAGAGGGGGAGGGGGAGAAGAAGGAAGAGAGGATAGGAAGAAATAAGGGGAGAGGAGGGAGAGGGGGAGGAGAGAAGCGAGGATAGGAAGAAGGAAAGGGAGAGGAGGAAGGAAAGGGAGAGGAAGAAGGAAACGGAGAGGAAGAAGGAAAGGGAGAGGAGGGAGAGGGGGAAGGGGAGAAGAAGGGAGGAGAGAGGATAGGAAGAAGGAAAGAGAGGAGGGAGAGGGGGAGGGGGAGAAGAAGGGAGGAGAGAGGATAGGAAGAAGGAAAGGGAGAGGAAGAAGGAAAGGGAGAGGAGGGAGAGGGGGAGGGGGAGAAGAAGGGAGGAGAGAGGATAGGAAGAAGGAAAGGGAGAGGAAGAAGGAAAGGGAGAGGAGGGAGAGGGGGAGGGGGAGAAGAAGGGAGAGAGGATAGGAAGAAGGAAAGGGGGAGGGGGAGAAGAAGGAAGAGAGGATAGGAAGAAAGAATGGGAGAGGAGGGAGAGGGGAGGGGGAGGAGAGAGGAAGGGAAGAAGGAAAGGGAGAGGAAGAAGGAAAGGGAGAGGAGGGAGAGGGGGAAGGGGAGAAGAAGGGAGGAGAGAGGATATGAAGAAGGAAAGGGAGAGGAAGAAGGAAAGGGAGAGGAGGGAGAGGGGAGGGGGAGAAGAAGAAGGAAAGGGAGAGGAAGAAGGAAATGGAGAGGAGGGAGAGGGGGAGGGGGAAGAGAGAGGATAGGAAGAAGGAAATGGGGGAGGAAGAAGGAAAGGGGGAGGAGGGAGAGGGGGAGAAAGGATTGGAAGAATGAAAGGGAGAGGAAGAAGGAAAGGGAGAGGAGGGAGAGGGGGAGGGGGAGAAGAAGGGAGGAGAGAGGATAGGCAGAAGGAAAGGGAGAGAAAGAAGGAAAGGGAGAGGAGGGAGAGGGGGGGGAGAAGAAGGGAGGATAGGGAGAGGAAGAAGGAAAGGGAGAGGAGGGAGAGGGGGAGGGGGAGAAGAAGGGAGGAGAGAGGATAGGAAGAAGGAAAGGGAGAGGAGGGAGATGGGGAGGGGGAGAAGAAGGGTGGATAGGGAGAGGAAGAAGGAAAGGGAGAGGAAGAAGGAAAGGGATAGGGTGAGGGGAGAAGAGGGGGAGAAGAAGGGAGAGAGGATAGGAAGAAGGAAAGGGAGAGGAAGAAGAAAAGGGAGAGGACAAGGGAAAGGGAGAGGACAAGGGAAAGGGAGAGGACAAGAGAGGTGGAGGGTAAGGAGAAGGAGGGAGGAGAGAGGATAGGGAGAGGAAGAAGAAAAGGGAGAGGTGGAGGGAAAGGGAGAAGAGGAGGGAGAGAAGGAGGGAGAAGGAGAAAGGATATGGAGAGGACAAGAGAGGTGGAGGGTAAGGAGAAGGAGGGAGAAGAGAGGATAGGGAGAGGAAGAAGAAAAGGGAGAGGTGGAGGGAAAGGGAGAAGTGGAGGGGGAGAAGGAGGGAGAAGGAGAAAGGATAGGGAGAGGAAAAGGGATAGGGAGAGTAGATGGGAGAGGTGGAAGGTAAGGGAAAGGGAGAGGAAGAAGGAAAGGGAGAGGAGGGAAAGGGAGAGGAGAGAGAGGATAGGGAGAGGAAGAAGGAAAGGGAGAGGAGAGAGGAGAGAGGATAGGAAAAGAAGAAAGGAAAGGGAGAGGTAGAGGGAAAGGGAGAGGTGGACGGAGAGAAGGAGGGAGGAAAGAGGATAGGGAGAGGAGAGAGAGGAGGGAAAGGGAGAGGAGAGAGGATAGGGAGAGGAAGAAGGAAAAGGAGAGGAGAGAGGATAGGGAGAGGAAGAAGGAAATGGAGAGAAGGAGGGAAAGGGAGAAGTGGAGGGGGAAAAGGAGGGAGAAGGAGAAAGGATAGGGAGAGGAGAAGGGAAAGGGAGAGTAGAAGGGAGAGGTGGAGGGTAAGGGAAAGGGAGAGGAAGAAGGAAAGGGAGAGGAGGGAAAGGGAGAGGAGAGAGGGGGATAAGGAGGGAGATGGAAAAGGAGAGAAGATAGGGAGAAGAAGGTGGAAAGGGAGAGCAATAGGGAGGAAGAGTGAAATGGAGAGGAAGGAGAAGAGGGAGAGGGGAATGGAGAGTGAAATGGAGAGGAAGGAGAAGAGGGAGAGGGGATGGAGAGTGAAATGGAGAGGAAGGAGAAGAGGGAGAGGGGATGGAGAGTGAAATGGAGAGGAAGGAGAAGAGGGAGAGGGGATGGAGAGTGAAATGGAGAGGAAGGAGAAGAGGGAGAGGGGATGGAGAGTGAAATGGAGAGGAAGGAGAAGAGGGAGAGGGGAATTGAGAGTGAAATGGAGAGGAAGGAGAAGAGGGAGAGGGGATGGAGAGTGAAATGGAAAGGAAGGAGAAGAGGGAGAGGGGAATGGAGAGTGAAATGGAGAGGAAGGAGAAGAGGGAGAGGGGATGGAGAGTGAAATGGAGAGGAAGGAGAAGAGGGAGAGGGGAATGGAGAGTGAAATGGAGAGGAAGGAGAAGAGGGAGAGGGGATGGAGAGTGAGAGTGATAGTGAGAGGCAGAGGGGGAGCAATAGGGAGAGGTATAGGGAAAGGGAGCAACAGAGAGGGAGAGACAGGGAGGGAGAGAGAGAGAGAGGTTAGTCTCACCAACAAGAGCGAGGGCCAGCCTCATCTTTGTTTGCTGCAGATCATTTGTTGCTGTTTCGAGTTCCTGTGCGAAATTAGCACTCAAAGTCGTCATGCCTCCCTGCCACACAACCAGAATAACATCATCCAACATCAATTTATCTTAGCTCTAATAATCTCATTGATACACATTACATATCATATCATGTATAACAAGAAAAAAGTGAGCATGGCTCACATACCCCTGCCATCCGCTTTCCGTCCATTGAGAATTATAGATGTGAAGGGTTCTATGTTTAAAAAGCAGCTTCAAGCATCATAATATTGCCCAAAATAATTTTTGGAACTGGCTTTGTTATTACAAAATTTCATTCACCCAGATGTAATATTTCTCAGGTAACTTAATTTTTCCCATTAGAGCATCACACCGGTAATTTGTACCAAGTTCAATTACAGATTCAAGGGCTTTATAACTCCGTAAAAAATAATATTTCGGAACTGGACAGTGAACTCGATGGAGAGTATCATCTGGACTACCTACATGTTAAATTTCATTCACCTAGATGTAATAGTTGCCGAGAAAACTTGTCCCAATTGGAGCATCACAGTTCTTTTGGTACAAAGTTCAATTTCGGATTCAAGGGCCATAACTCCGTAAAAAATAATATTTCGGAACTGGTTTTCGAACTCGATAAAGAGTATGGTCATGAGTACTCACAACCAAAATTTCATTCAGGTTGAATAGTATCCGAGAAAACTTGTCCCCATTGAACACAATAAAACTAAGTCCAAAAAGTGACGTTTCCATGGAAACGACAAAAATTTTAAATCTCAGAAAATTGAAAATTGTCTGTGCGCGATCGGAAGAACATGGTTAACAACTGTACAAAGTTTGGTTGATGTACCTTTGACGGTTTTTGAGAAAATTTACCGGACGGAAGGACAGACGGACAGACGGACGGATGGAATGACCGCTATATACCCCCCCTTACTTCGTAGCGGGGGTATAATTAACTAGCATTAACTCAATTTATTACTCAACCGTAGTGGGATCACTCATTAGATAACAATTAGTTGGTTACACACATGACGTCATAGTCATTTTAGTTCAACGTCACAATGTTAGCCGCATGACTGCTTTCGCTCGTTAAAATACCAAACCATCCACTCGTTTCATAAACATGTTATCAAACAGGACATCGTTTAGTATTCTTTATATTTATATGGTTAACAGATTTGAAATCAAAGTGACTCAATCCCACATTTCAGAAGTTCATCCTGCCTAAATATAGTCAGGAACAAATTGAATTTAATTACCGTACCTTACTGAAGGTTTTCAAATATATATATTTAAGTTTTGTACAAGTTAAGATTTTGTTAAAGCTTTAACTTGTAAAAACTTTTCCAACGTAACTGTTCTTGTACAAATTACAACTTCAGTGTTCATTCTCGGATTATATATCAAGGGTGCTCAGGGCCATTGCCAAATGAAAATGGGAACCATTTTTAAATTTGAGTGGCCTGGAGACAAACACATGAAACAGAACAAGTCTGTATAACATCAGTTTTACACCAAATATATGATTTAGATTTCTAGACCTTTTAGTACTGGATAAGGTATATTACATAGACAGCTTTGACTATTTCAGTTCCTTTTATCCCTCGTACAAGATATTGTGCATGTTACACACCCATACAAGTTATAACAGCATGTTATTACTTTTATTACTCAACCGTGGCTAATAATTGTTGAAGAATGATTTTGAATGATAAATAAAATCTCACCCTCGTGTCTTCTGACATCAAATATATCAACACTCGTTGATTAAGTAAAAATATCCTCGGCAAGCCTCCGATATTTGTAACTTTAATCAACTCATGTTGATATATTTGATATCAGAAGACACTTGGGTGAGATTCTCTATTTAGACAACAATGAGTTGGTTACACACATGTGTGATACCAACGTCTGCTGCCTTAACATCATATTCGGCGCGTGACGTCAAAGTCATTTTTGGTTGACGTCACAATGTTAGCTGCACTACTGCAATAGCGGGTGACCTATTTGCAAGTAAGCGTCACTAAAAACAATTTTCTTGCAATTCAGCGCTATTTACATAATTGAGTAATAAATAAAATACTAAACTCGGTCCCATTTGATAACATGTTTAGAAACTCGTGAATGGCATTGGTATTTAACTCGCTTTTACCTCGCTTTCGCTCGTTAAAATACCAAACCATCCACTCATTTCATAAATATGTTATCAAATGGGACATCGTTTATTATTCTATATGTACACAACATAACTTAGATTCTTATAAAATGTGTTTCCTGAACCAAAAAGCACCCAAAGAGTTCTCTGTGCTGGGCTATGGAGTACTTACTCTGTATTTTTCATATCGACGCAGAAAGTTTTTTACTGTATCATTACTGTGCTGCTCCTGATCTTCGATGGCAGATTTCAATCCAATATTTTCTTCCAAACTTTCACGTTAAGTTTTGTTAGGATGAAGGATGCTAGACTACTTTTAATGTGAAAACTGCAGAATAATTACTAAAAATAGAGCCACTGGCTCTGAAGCTCATCAGGAATCATGTTATTAATTATCCCAAAGGAAAAGGTTAAGATATCACATAATAAGTCATTTCTCAGTCATCAAATTTATTATCAAAATTGGTTACACATTAATCCATATTCATTTTAAATAATGTAGACCTTTGCAGTTTATTGTTTTACTTCCTATTTTTATCCTGGAATTATCAACATTTATTACATAATGAAAAAGAGCCCCTATTTTTTTCTAAAAATCCTGTTTCTCATAGGCTCATAGTTTCATAGGCTCCTTTTCAATATTTAATTAATAAATACTATTGAGCATCTGAGTGTAAGACTAAATCAGTAACACAGCAGAGAAGTAACCTGAAACCTCTGTGTATTAGCAAGCTGCTGTTTGCATCTCTGCCAGGGAGTGGTCACTCCCCAGGTCAACACCTGCAATTATGCAACATGCAGACCCTGAACTCACAGCCAGTTAATTATATATTTTAAATATTGTTTTCCCCATCTTTATTAATTTTCTTTATTGGAAAAGAAGATGTGGTATCACAAACTCATGTAGCTAGTTTTAATAGTCTTATCTTACTTTATCACCAGTCATATTTAGTTCACATATCTAATGTAAAATAAAACATTTGTTAACCCTTTTTAAATGTTTTCCTATGCATCCTGTCACACTATTCAGTTCACATGCTATTCAATAGTTCTTACTTTACATTGATTACATCAAACATGTCCATAATGTAGTATTACTCTTAAGCCGACATATGAAGTGCACATAAAATCTCATTATCTTCACAGTTCATTACAACAGCTGTTTTAAGTGATTACCCCTGTGATCCATATTTGGGGTCACAAGATCACCAAATCTACAATTTAGAATCCCCAATGGCCAAAGAGTCTGTACATAACATTTCAGCTTTCTAGAGCTTTTGGAACTGGAGAAAAAGATGAAAAATGATTTTTAGGTTGTGACCCCTGTGGCCCTTATTTGGGGTCACAGGGTTACTAAATCTACAATTTAGAATTCTCATCAGTCAAGGAGTCTGTACATAAAATTTCAGCTCTCTGGAGTCATTGGTTCTGGAGAAGAAGATGAAAATAGCTTTTAAGGTTATGACCCCTGGGGCCCTTATTTGGGGTCACGGGGTCACCAAATCTACAATTTCTTAACTCCTCTTCAATTTAGTCCTTTATGACTTGTCACAATTTTCATTTCATAGGCTATTCAATAGTTCTCATTTCACATTGATTACATCAATTTGACAAACATGTCTATAAGGGAGACTTGATCTTCGACATATATTTCACATTCCTACTGAATAAGATTAACTGCAAATTTGTTTTTTTTCTCAATTCTGCATTTCTCAAACCCAAGTAAGGACTCACATATCTAAAAGATGAGATGACTCTCCCTCAGGTATTTTATTAAGAAACCAATAAAAAGTGAAAGAAGTGCACATAAAATATCAGTTCAAAATTCAATTTTGACAGGTTTTTGAGGCTGTGGCCCATATTTGGGGTCTCAGGGTCACCAAATTTACAAGTTAGAATCCCCATTGGCTAAAGAGTTTGCATACAATATTACAGCCTTCTAGGTGTTTTTGTTCCGGAGACAAAGATGAAAACAGGATTTTAGGTAATGGCCTGTGAGGCCTTTATTTGGGGTCACAGGGTCACCAAATCTACAATTAAGAATCCCCATTGGCCAAGGAGTCTGTACATATAATTTCAGCTCTCTTGAGTCATTGGTTCTGGAGAAGAAGATGAAAATAGCTTTTAAGGTTATGACCCCTGGGGCCCTTATTTGGGGTCACAGGGTCACCAATCTACAATTTAGAATCCCCATTTGCCAAGGAGTCTGTACATAAAATTTCAGCTCTCTAGAGTTATTGGTTCTGGAGAAGAAGTCGAAAAAGTGAAAAGTTTACAGACGGACGGACGGACGGATGGACGGATGGACGGACGCCATCCCATGCCATAAGCCCATCGGGCCTTTCAGGCC
Organism: Gibbula magus; assembly: GCA_936450465.1. Lineage (NCBI taxonomy): Eukaryota > Metazoa > Mollusca > Gastropoda > Trochida > Trochidae > Gibbula > Gibbula magus. Next base: position 52,910,091 of record OW388299.1, read on the forward strand.
TGATGAGCTAAAAATTAGAGCCAGGGGCTTTGTAGCTCATCAGGGTTTATATTGTTTGATGTTGAGGACTGAAATAGATTGTTCTCAATATAATGCACAACTCCTAGCCCTTGAAATAACAAAACATGACTCGACTTGGTATAAAATTTTGAGAGAAACAATACAAATCCCTTCTCAAGTGAGTATACATTATTAATGAAACCTACAGAGTGATGCAAAAAGTATTCGGGAGGTGACATATATTTCCATAGACTTGCATGTAATGTAGTCCAAGATAAATAATTTTCATAAAATAAATTCTGGTTGGATCACTGTCAAAATTTTCAGCTTCATATGAAATCATCTGAGCTTGACGTACATAATTTAGATTAAATTTTCTGACGACAATTTAAGTGTTATCTGATTTACCTACATATGTACATTCAATAAAAACTGTTCCCACAGATCGCCATGTTAAATTTTTTTGTTTTAAATGTACAAAATAAGATCCCCTTGGTGCAAGGTGCTTCCCCACACAATTTCAGCTTTGGGGGTGTAGCAGTTCTGGAGGAGAAGTCGTAAATGTCAAAAGTTTACAGAGGACGCACGGCTGCCCATGCCATAAGACCGTCTGGCCTTAACAGGCCTGATGATCTAAAAATATAAAGATGAGGTTCAGATAGACATGGAGACAAACCAGCCATTAATGAGCTTATGATCATTCAGTGTCGCTCAGTATTTTCTGCCAGCAAATACGTGCTACAAGATGGATAAAGCACTGAATGATTATCACTTCAACTTAGTTCAAAGATTTAAACAAAAGGATACAGTTCTTTTTGTCGTCTCTGGTACTCAAGTAATGTTTTTCTTCTTGTTTCCAACCTCAACTGTAATAACAAGACAAGAGTGAGCAGAGATCACATACCCAAACCAAATCATGGTTGTCAATCATCATAGCATTTGTGTCCAATTAAACAATAACCATAAACTTAGTAACACTTAGTAACACTTTTCACCCTTGCGTTGGGGATCCTGGGTTCATCCGGGATTCTAATAGAGAATTCATTTTGTTATGGCATGCGAGCCCCGAATCTCGGACTTAGTCTTTTTACAGCCTTTCAATTACTATGTTAGCCAGGCAGGCAACCCCCAGACAGACTGTGTCTCTGACTTCACTCCATGACAACATCTTTATCAACGTCTCGTGACTTGCTAAAATAACAAGTCTTTTGTCACTGTCTGGTCAAAATTGTCCAGCAACAATCACACTAAATTGGAGGCATATTGTTGATCTGTAACGCAGAAGGTGTTTTCAGTCATAAAAACATATGTCTCCCCCCACCACACCCCCCCCCCCCCCCCCCCCCCCCCCCCCCCTTCCCCAAATTCAATTTCAGTTGTTAACCCTTTAGTTGCATATTTCTATTTTACCAATTTTAGCCGTATTTTGGCTAAAGCACTAACTGGTACCCGTGGTGGAATATTCCAGGCGGCGAACCCGGTACCTTTTTTCGAAATATATCATGTCTACATTGCGAAAACAGACTATATACGGGCAATATACCGGTATACAATTCCAGGTCGCAGCAACCGTACACGAATGGTTAATTCATACCCGCTTTTTTTAATGGATTTTCTATGATTTTTCCTTTTTTTCCATTACTTTCGATAGATTGTCTTCAATGACATTGACAAAAGACTCGTTTTTGTAGCGAACTGCAAGTTATATAAAAACAAGTTTTCATGTGGTGATTCACACTGTCTCGCATTTCACCGGGACGCCAAACATGATCATGACTGTCCTAAGTCCGATGTACGCATCTTGCCAAGTGGTAAGATTACTCTCTATGAGCTTCCTGGACCAATACGGGATCCACAAGTTAAAGGTTAAAATTGATAGCTATCTAGCCTTGATGTCAGTTGAGTGACCCGATAATTCGGTCATGTGGACCAATGAGTTTCTACTTAGAAGCCGGTGACATGCAAGATAGATCCATATGAAAAAATAACAAGCAAAAAAGTAAGCGTGGCTCACTAATACCCCCGACTGTTTAAGTTTGACATTTTTATTTTACTTAAAGAGAGAGGTGTTTGCACACCTAAGGGTTGATAAGCTATGAAATGTAATTGCTAAGGTTAAACTGTTTGTGAAAATGGTAGGACAAGTCTCAATCTTCATGTAAAAAAGATGGTTTAAGTCAAAATAGGAATAAAAGTAACTTGAAAAGGTATTGGTAACATAATACACTACTGCTATTACCACTGATTTCAACTTTTTTGGGAAATTAATCCATCATAATGATTCATTCGAGTGACTTTAAACAACAGGTACATGGAAGCACACCCCTGAAGGCACAGTGAGAGATATATAGCACTTTATGCCTGAAAGGAAAGAAAATTTAACTTTTCCCAAAATATAACCAGTGGAAATATAAAATAGTAAAATCAACAAGAACACAGAAGTAGCTTTTGATGAAAGCTTCATGAAAAAGAATATGATGAAGTCAACAAATCACAACACAGAAGTAGCTTCATTCATTCTAGCTATGATTAAGTACAAAAATATAAATAATCGCCAAAAATTCAAAAATTCACCAAATCGTGTTACATTTTGCAATGCACCTCTCCTAGTGGTGAAGCAGACATGTGCCAAATTTGAAAAGGATGAGATGAACAGTTTTTCTGTAATCGATCGGACAAAAAATGCTCAGAATTTGAATAAGGTAAAAAATACAAAAATTCGCCAAAAATTTAAAAAATCTCCAATTCGGTTTAAACTTCGCACTGCACCTCTCCTAGTGGTGAAGAAGACATGTACCAAATTTGAAAAGGATGAGATGAATAGTTTTTCTGTAATCGATCGAACAAAAAATGTTCAGAATTTGACTAAGTTAAAAAATACAAAAAATCGCCAAAAATTAAAAAATTCACCAATTCGGTTTAAACTTTGCACTGCACCTCTCCTAGTGGTGAAGAAGACATGTACCAAATTTAAAAAGAATGAGATGAATAGTTTTTCTGTAATCAATCGGACAAAAATTGTCTTCGGACGGACGGAAGGACGGACGGACGGAAGGATGGACGGACGGACGGACGGACGGAAGGACGGACGGATGGAAGGACGGACGGAATCGTTGGTATAACTATATACCCCCAACCGTTGGTCGGGGGTATAATAAAGTGTTTTCACAGAGAAGTGTAAATTACTTGTACTAGTTATCGTATAATTTCTGACATGTTCTCACATAATAGCGTATACTCAAAATTATTTAGACAAATGTAATTACCGATTGTCATTGTATTCTTACTGAGATGTTCAGCATTCATATTGTATAATAGACTATTATTAATAGTGTATATTCAATACTTGTTTGACGGACAGACGTCTGATTCAGGTTGTGTTAATTGCCAGTCAGGGTAGTGACTGATTAGCACATCCGGTAGTTATCTAAGCTTTGATGTTTAATTAACAGTAATTGATAGTAATTATATAATTAACATTAATTAAAGCCCATCACTTCTCATCTGGAAAGTAAAAGCATGTCTTTTTACGTCTTTTTCTACTAGGAAACAATTGAACTTTTCACCGGTTATCTAATAAAGCTTTGTCAACATGTAGATCGTAGTCTTCGACTTGATGAGAGGGAAATATAATTTGATTGGAAAAATAATAACAGACACAGTGAGTCACAAGTTGTATTTTTTTTATTGGTCGTTATAACATAGTCTGATCATTTAAGTATCATTCAATAATATTTAGGTCAAAACAAAGGATAAATCGATCGACATCACCTTACAGTACCAATCCCTGCTGTGTGTTGGCTCTTGGGCATGTCGACTTGTCACTCGGTGTCAGTCAGCACGTGGTTAAAGGGGGTATTTGGATATTTGACAAGAGTCATCAGAAGATGACATATCCCACCGGTTCCACAAAATTTGTAAAACACATCTTGTGTATCTACTACCATACTTCAGTTAGTGGGTATTACAGATGCTGAGTTTCAGGTACGGTATGTTAAGGGTTTTAGACTTCTGCTTCAGAAGCAGTCAAAATCAACAACAACCAACCAACCAATCATGTTTCTATTGGAACAGAAAAAAATAAATGTTTCAGAAAAAATCTGAAAATATCAAAAGGCACCACTTCAGTTAGTGGGTAATACACATGCAAAGTTTCAGGAAGACATGATGAACTGTTTTGGAGCTGTGCTCCGGAAACGAACCTGTCTCTGAACAAAGTCCAAATTCAACAATTTTCTATGGAAACGAAAAAAAATAAAATTTTCAGAAATCTCAAAATATCAAAAGGCACCACTTCAGTTAGTGGGTAATATACATGCAAAGTTTCAGGAAGATATGATGAATGGTTTTGGAGCTGTGCTCCAGAAACAAACCTGTCTCTTAACAAAGTTCAAATTCAACAAGTTTCTATGGAAACAAAAACAAACAAAAAATTCAGAAATCTGAAAATATGAAAAGGCACCACTTCAGTTGGTGGGTAATACACATGGAAAGTTTCAGAAAGATATCATGAACGGTTTTCGAGTTCTGCTCCAACCACCAGCTGTAGATGAGATAGGAGCCTGAATCTGGCCTTCAGCTCCTGCTGACGGATGAACGCCGACAGGAACACCCACGGTATTACATACCGGTGGGATAAAAAAGGGGGTCGACTTATACCTGGTAATATACGGTAAGTATTTTTAAATATCTAAAATATTTAGATTTTAATACATTTTTTATACTTACCCTACCTCTGGTTGGTGCATGTTGATCCGACAGTAAGGGAGGTGGGTTGGTTTCAGACGAGGACAAACTGTCACTAGGAGAAGTGAACTTGCCTTGACTTTCCGAAAGAAGAAAGCACAACACAATGTACCACGGTAACGAACAGTTCCTGTGAAGAGCCATCGTAAACGCCAGGGCCCGAATCTCATGTAGGTTGTTAGCAACAGGATGAGACAAACCGGCTGCGTCGTAGGCCGCCAGAATGGCCGCACAAAGCCACAGCGCAATAAAATTCCTGTTCACCTCACCTCACCTCACCTGTCCTCGTAGACAGGAAGATGAAGAGCCTCTTGCGATACGTCTTCCTGGCGGAGGATCTAGCGAAAAACTCTTCGATGGCCTCACAGGACGCAAGGAGAGTTCCTCTACGTCAGTGCTCCAAACAATCGAAGACAAGAGGGGGAATGATGAACAATAGCCATGAAAAGCCAAAGGAGGCCCAGGTGAACAAGGCCAAGGTGGGACTCTTCGAAGCGAATCCTAGTGATGTCGATGGCATGGATCTTGTACAAGAGGTTCTGGAAAGAAGCCTGAGATAACAGCTCGTACGGGGGACCCCTCGGATGACGGAGAACATTCAAATCCCAAGCAGGGGGTCAAAACTTTGCCTTCTGATCTTCCACTTTAAACGCCTTTAACATGGTCACCAACTCCAACTATAAGGGGTCTATTGCTGCGAAGATGCAGAAGAAACTGATGACTGCTTGGAGCTGGAGACTGTTGCTGTGCCAAGAGGCGTGGACAGCCCCGACGTTGTATACTGGCCCAGATGAGCTCCCAAACCCTGGATAGGAGCATCAATAAAAATCTTGCGGGTGTGATCGAACTCAAAGAAACTCCGGCACAAACGTTCAATGGGTCCAACCACCAGCTGTAGATGAGATAGGAGCCTGAATCTGGCCTTCAGCTCCTGCTGACGGATGAACGCCGACAGGAACACCTAAAGGGGTCTCAGACATCCTCTGAGAGTCAAATCTTGGACCGAGGATAGGAGGTCGAGCAGGGACTGCCACTCGCTGAGGAACAGAGCTCTTCAAAGACGGCCCTGGACTAGCGACCGAATCTTTGTCCACCTGTCCGGAGGAACCTTGACCAGATCCATGTCCGTCAGGAAAAACCCGCTAATGAAGACATAGGTCTGAGATGGGATCAGAAGCAAATTCTCTACGTCGACGAGCCATCCCAGTTGGTGGAGTAACTTGCAAACATCTGGGTTTGTTTGAGTAGCTGCCACGATACCACATGGCTCATCAAGCAGTCGTCAATTTATGATCCCTCAGAAGAAAACAAGCAATTGGCACTTTGATGCAGGTGAAGAGCCACAGGGCCATGGAAATGCCAAACGGGAGTACCCTACACTGAAAATGTTCCCCTTGGAAGATGAAGCGAAGGAACTTACTGTGCGGTTCGTAAATTGGAATGTGGAGGTCGGTGTCCTGAAGATCTAAACTGACAAGCCAATTGTTCCGAGAGAGCTTAGAGCGCAGTAGATCCAGGGAAATCATGCAGAAGTGGGGCAGATCCTCTAGGTAGAGATCATTCTTGGGGATAAGGAAGATGGGAGAGTATTATCCTGGGGAGTGATTGGGATCTTGCACTTTTTCTAACGCTCTCTTGTCTAGCAGCATCTAGGTGTTCGTAGACAACTGCATCTGTTGAGCTTTTGAGTATTGAGTATTTGAGGCTGTCGGCAACTTGTAGCCTGTGCAAAGAATGTTCAAGACGAAAGGGTCTTCTAGTATTGTCCAGTTGGACCACTAGTCAGCCCACAACGGCGCTTGCAAGCTGGTTTGTCAGGAGTGGGGGGTTCCTGGTCTTTGCAGGGCGACGATTACCGCCGGCGTTGTTGTTGCCACCTCGTCCACGTCCGCAAGTACCTTAGTACAGCGAAAAAAGATCCAGAAGACAAAGGGGCCCATATCAAAATCTTTTTAACTCTTCCTCCCTCCGGATGATAGTGATGGAAGCCAATGCTGATCGTACTTGATCCATAATAACCGCCAACGATTTGGCCTGCCAGTGGTTCATGGTGTTGAGATGGTCCAGTCTAGACGGGTTGTCCTCTGAAAGGTCCTGAGACAACGCTCTGTAGCCGAAGCCAGAGCGGACAGAGGCTTGAGTGTATGTTGCAACTTGGTGTGGATGGCCATTTACTTAGTGTCTGGCACCTTATATTGGGCTTGCAAAGCGTCTGATAGGCGTCTAGCTGAGTCGTCCTGAGACGGTCCGGAGTCGTAGATCTGAAGGGAGTGAACATTGAAACCCTACGAAGAGTTCTTGGCTGCAAGGAGAAAAGGGTTGAGGGACAGCTGTTGAAAGTCCTCGTCCAAGGAGGCTAAAGCATCAACCACCAGGGTGGGGAGGTAGCAGTAACTCAGGGTCATCCCAAATAGAGGTGGAGCAATGAGCCACGGGGTCAGCCTGTCAGCTATCCAGGTATACACTAAAGGCAAAGTCAGGTGGGTCTAGCCCGAGTCCTCTTGTTCTTCTTTGTTGTAATCCAGAACGAACTCATGATCTTCCCTAAACGAAGGAGACCTTGAATGTTGGGAACTAGAACCCACAGACTAACAGCGCACTGGGGACCAAGAGCGCCTCCTGGAGGGAGAGCCCAAGTCAGCAGCACAATCGTATCTGACATCCGGGAGTCTGTAATCCTCCATAACATGGAGAGATGATCCCTAGGATAGGGAGAGCGCCGGCTTGTAGGCGGCAGAGGCGAGGAGCACAGATTCTGATAGTCGAGGCGAGGTTAATGAAGGTGAGCGCGGGCACTACGCACTAGATAGTGCCGATCCCAAGGCGCCAAAGATCCTTAGCCGCCATAGTAGGTGAAAGGGAGCGCCGACTCTGGGTGCAGGAGAATGTCGATCTTTACACGCAGGAGAAGGTGAACCTCAATCCTTCCGAGGGGAGGAGTGCAGTTCAGGCCGGGTACGTTTCTCTAGGTTATCCAGTTTCCCATTTGGGGTCACGGGGTCACACAATCTACAGTTTAGAATCCCCATTAGCCAAGGAGACTGCAAACAACTTTTCATCTCTCTTGACCTTTAGGTACTGGAGAAGAAGATGAAAATAGGTTTTTAGGGTTGTGACCCCTGAGACCTTATTTGGGGTCACAGGCTCACCAAATCTACAATTTAGAATCCCCATTAGTCAAGGAGTGTGGACACAACTTTTCAGCTTTCTAGACCTTTTGGAACTAGAGAAGAAGATGAAACAGGTTTTTGGGGTTGTGACCCCTGTGACCCCATTTGAGGTCACGGGGTCACAAAATCTACAATTTAGAATGCCCATTCGCCAAGGAATATGCACACAAAATTTCAGCTTCCTAGACCAAGTGGTTCTGGAGAAGAAGAGGAAAATGTGAAAAGTTTACGGAAAGGACGGACGGACGCCGGACATCATGCCATGCCATAAGCCCATCAGGCCTTTCAGGCAAGATGAGCTAAAGATTTACAGAAAAGGTGGAAGATGTCTTGCAAAACCTACACAAGATGTAGGCAACCTGAAACTACTTCACCTGCTGCTCTTGCATGAATTTAACAACTTGCAACGAGAAGGTTTACAGTCATCGTGAAGATAGAAACGGAAAATGATACACTCTCAAAAGATTCTGTGTGCATCCATGGCTGAGGGTCACCTGGATGGAGAGAAAATTATGACAATCTCATGTTCAACTGTATCACCATAACATGCAACTGTAGCTGTGTCTTGTGAAACCGTACTTCTACTGTTTCAAACCATAGCTCTACTGTTGAAAAAGGAAATACTATAATGTTATTAATTAAGTATTTCCGTATTGGCCCAGTTACAGGTCCGAGGTCCTTTGTATTGGCCCGAGACGAAGTCGAGGGCCAATACAACGGACCGACGGACAGTTTACTTTTGAACATGTCCAAAAGCAACCTCACGATTAATTTTTGACAAACAGAACTTTACAGTAGGACTTTGTTGTTTTACCGATTTTGGGGGGGTTTGGGGGAATACAGTGTTTCAAGGTAGAATTACGAATACTTGGGGTAGATTTACAATTTCTGATATTCGAGACATATTCTCTAGCCGCAGTTCTGTCGTAGCTCAGTGAATTGAGGGAATGAGCTGCCTGCCCAGTGCTATACTGGAAGCAGCATGCAAGTCAGTACCTCTAGAGTTTTGATCCGCTCGGAGCACTCCTTGTGCAGTTGTTCCAGCCTGGCTACCTCCCTCTTGTCTCTGTACGTTGTCCCGTGCTCACACTCAGACTTTATGCGCCCAACCAAGAAGCCTGCCCCATCTTCTGCAAGTACATATAGGTCGACACACTACTATGTGTTTCATACCACTTCCTTAAAAGTTAACAAGTTGGATGTTACATAGTCAAATATGTAAAGCATAAATCCAGAGGAAGAAGACTTTTTCTGTTTTAGGGCAAACTGACTGAGGTTCGGACAGTGATCCCATTCAAATATCATGAACGACTGAATAATAAATATTAGTCAATTTCAGCAAACCAAAATATTGAATATAAAGAATTTAATTAGATGTTTGGGGTCACAGGGTCACGGAATCTACAATTTAGAATCCCCATTGGCCAATGAGTCTGAACACAACATTTCAGCTTTCTAGACCTTTTGGTACTGGAGAAGGAGATGAAAATAGGTTTTTAAAGTTGTGACCCCTGTGACCCTGTTTGGGGTCACAGGATCACCAATTTTACAATTTAGAATCCCCATTGGCCAAGGAGTATGTACACAAACTTTCAGCGGATGGATGGAAGCCGGACACCATGCCATGCCATAAGCCAATTGGGTCTTTCAGGTCAGATAAGCTTATAATTAAAACCATTGTCTCTGCAGATCATGAGGCTTTCAACAATATGTAAGTTTCCAAATGTAAATTTTCCAGAAGTATTTAACAGAGGTGTAACTAATTTCAAATATTTTATGTGAGGAGTCTGTACACAACATTTCAGCATTCTAGAGATTTTTGTACAGTCATGACCCCTGTGACCCTGTTTGGGGTCACAAGGTCACCAAATCTACAATTTAGAATCTCCATCCACCAAGGAGTCTGCAGTGCTCTGCACATACTATTTCAGCACCTTAAAGTGACTGGTTCTGGGGAAGAAGTCGAAAAAGCGAAATGTTTACGGATGGATGGCCGGATGCCGGACAACATGCCATGCCATACCATAAGCCCATCGGGCCTTTCAGGTCTGATGAGCTAAAATACAAAAAATAAGATATATGACATCAAACTGGGATGGCAAATTATAATTGTTTTAATAAATACAAATTTACACATTTTGACAAAATGAAAGATTAATTGAAAAACTAATAATAGACCGATCCATTAAACCCCGCCCCTACGAGTTTTCAACCAATCAGCGCGCCGTATTATTGACCTACTGAGGCGAGATTACTTCCTCGGACATCAACAAGCAATATGGCGGGTTCTCTGCCTGACGGAAGGGAATGTCATTGATACGTTTTCCGAATGAAATAAGCCTTGTAATGCGTAAAATATCAATGACACTGTGTTTGAAGCTTGAGGGGTTGACCCACCTAATCGGAAATGCACATGAAATAAACTATTTCTCATTCAGATCAGAGATACAATCACAACATATGAGGATCGAGGTGAGTGCATGCCAAGCTAATAATAGTAATATTGATTTGTTTACATCAAAAACTTGAAAATATTTGTTTGCAATGCGTAAACAATAGTTGCTATTTTAGGTTCATGGTGACTTTATCACAGGCCGATTTAATCTATGAACAAAGTTTTGAAAGTAAAACACATTTACATTTTCCTGGTGTTTTCAGGATTCAGGAAACCATCACTTTAGTCAGTTCTGTACTTTACAGTAGGCCTTGTGTAAACACATTCTATGCCTACTGTATCGGTTGATAACAATGACAGTTTGATCTACAGTCAACACAAATGAAATTAATCAAATACCCTTTTATTTTTTTATGAATTTACAAATCAATGAACTACTGTAATGAAATTGGAATTTAGTTAGCCATGTGCAGGTAAGCTTTGAATGTTTAATATTTTTACATATGTAATATTTCTAGAAGATTTTATTGAACTCCAAAAAATAAATAACAATATTATGATCTAAATAGTTTGATTAAATCATCATACTAAATTGATCTGGTTTTATATTTTCAGATTCCAAATGTGTAACACCTGGATGGGATAACAGATTCAATCAGCCAATGTTTGAAGTGTCATCAAGGTTAAACATTTGATGAAAATAAAGCAATGGGTTAATTAGCATAGTAAGTATGAGCATATAACCCCATTTAGTAATTACATGTAGTCCATTTGATCCCAATAATACATATTTTGCAAATAGGGACACATACTTGTACATGGCATTTTTTTCTATTTAAATACTTAATTTGTCATATAATAATAAAAGTCTGACAAGGGTGAATTTTAATGTCTATTGATAAGAATGAATCATATTGTTATGACTAGCTAAAACATATATAACCTGGGATGTACATTTCACATAGGCAGCAGCTTCAAATTGGATTAAAGGTGTTGTCATAAATTTCAACAATTAAATATATTTATTAATTTACCTTGAACCATTTGTTATTTGGATTCATTAAGAATAATCTGTTAATAATAATGTTTTTTTAAATTATTTATTTAATATGCTTCTGTGACATTTTTTAATTTATCATTGCTACGTAGTACTCACTTTGAAAGTGTGGAAAATTGGAAATTATTTGTTGACATTCTGTTATTAAAAAATTCTGAATACAATTCAATTTTCAATTATAAAATTTGCCAAATTATTTATAACATTTTCAAGTTCACAATAAGATAACAATTAAGAGAATGATTTCAATAATTGCACAAATTTTATGCATGGTAACAATTATTATTTAATTTTTCAGACTCACTTGTAAGATCTGAAGAAATAAGGAAATCTACAGGCTGTGTGAGATTATCAAGCTGAACATCCTTTTGAATCTAAGTAAATAAAGCAGCATGACAACTTGTACCTTATTTGTTGTTTTTGTATAGTGTACTTATTGATTGTTAATTATCTTATATATTCATGAATATAATAAACCCTGAAACTCAACATAAAATATGATTTTAAAGTTTGTTATTAGACTGGTTGTTCAGAGTATTATATCATGATATACATTTTTATTGTGTTAACATGTAATTATATATATAAATCATCTTCAGTGCATGGAAGTGTTCATATTAATTGTGTTACATATTTTCATGATTTATTGAATGATTATTATAAATGGTATTTTCTTATACATACAATTTATACATATAACAGCACAGATTTATCCTGATTTCATCATACAATATTGAAACATTATAAGCAGCTTCTACATACATAAACATTACATTACTATATAACTCTAGAAATTCAACAACATATTTGTAAGATGATTGCAGGTGTTCAGTGACAGTTAGTGTGGAAAACTCATAGTCAGTCAGGGTAATATTTTCTTATGCTAGTTATTTACAACTGCTATTGAATAATTATATTTTAGATGGCTTATTTGCAAAAATGTAAACAAAACTGAAGTGAAACAATATAATTGATTGGAGAATAAAGGGAGATATGTCTGAAATGCACATGTCTGTGTCTATAACACTTTTACTGTGGAAATGTTATCAACAAACGGAAAAACAGAAGAACTCTAATGTGTTTCTTTATTCAACATTTAGGAAAATCGTATCGTGTATTGAAGAACATTTGATATTTTACTGTTGTTCCATGTGTTTCTATAAATAGACAAAAACATGGCTGGACGGACACACACGTGTCGAAGTTATATTTCTTCAAGGCAGCATTCTGTTAGTAAATATGACAACATATACTGAGTTAACCAACATATTTTTACAACAAAAAATATATGCGAGTCAAGACAAAGTTGAAGGAAATGTATTCAATCTCCGCCTTGGCAAAGTAACTTTCTGACCTTTCATATCGTTATGGTAGACCAGTTTTTGTGATTTAAATACCATTTCAACGTAGATTGTGTTCTAAAATTTACAGTTTTGTTATCAAAAGACATCGTTGTTTTCATTTTTAGTCGTTTCCGTGACATGACAAAGCTTCAAACCGCCGAAGTCGCCGGCAGAATATGTCGTTTTCAGCAAAAAGCCCTTCGGACACTTCAGCATGTTTGTCCGAGGTTGGCTGTTGCTAGGGACGGTTGCCAGGGAGCAGGGCTTAATGGATCGGTCTATTGAGAAATAAACACATTAGTTAATGGAAATAGTGCTTGTATATTGAACCGATGAAAACAGTATCTTCATTACCTTTTCCAGATGGATGTCTTGCCATTGGGCGCAGGACCTTTGCCTTCCTTTGCCATTGATCATAGCCAGAAAAGTCAACATTGAACTGTGTGCCAAGTGACTTAAGAAGTTCATCTTGTTCAAATTGGGTTCTGTCAATGCGACTGGCAGCTCGTTTGCCCCAGCCACCCATCACTGGACTGAAGGCACCGACCGGATTCCTTCAACCTGCTCAGTCAAACAAGATCAGCCTCAGGTCATTAGTGTACTACTAACCCTACACACAAACACACAGTCAACAAACTCTACACACCATACATAAACTTTAAAATGGGAATAGCTGCCAAAATATATTTATGTTGTCTATTTCTAATCTAGCAGCAAATTCTTTTTATCACCGTAAAGGCCAAATTTTCGACTTGAGTGATAAACAAGAAGACAGTCATCAACATCCCCTGCTAGACCCAAGAAATTGGAACAAGGGCAATAACAAAAATAATTGTGCACTTTTCATTTTTATTCCATCAAGGTATCGATACCCTCAAACCATACAGTGATCCCCTTTGAAGATACCTGGAACAGAGTCGAACAAATGGAACAAGTCCATTAACTCTGGAAAAATTGCATGCCTCTCATTTTCGAACTCAATCAAGATATTTATCCCCTCAAGCATCACACCAAATTTGGTAATCCTATCTTAAACAGTTTCTGAGAAAAATGTCCGCTTTATCTCGGACAGACTGACGCAAGCATGGACACACAAAGCTCAAAACTTTGTGGCGGGGCATAAAAAAACTTATAAAATAGAGCCATTGACTCTGTTGATCAACTGGTACTGCATTATTCATATTTTCCAATTAAAGGTTACATGTCGTACCCATGGGTCACTTTTGGGATTCGTTGAGAAGAGGTTTCAATTTGACAATTACTAGACTTTAACTTTTTTAAATCTGCCCGTAAATTATTTGTATACAGCTGTTTAAAAAAATGCCAAATTAAAGGAAGGCTGAAATAAATTATTTTCTATTGAATTCTTAACTGCAATTCGTTCATTAGACTATTTTGTGAAAACGAGACCAAAACAAAAATCCATATGTTGTTCCTATATTAAACTAGAGCGCCTTAAAAACACCGAAAAACATCGTCTGCTTTTCACCCTTGACCAACAAACCAAAAATGGGGCGGGGCTTAGAGAGTTGGAAGATACCGGAAGTGACGTACGTGAAGGGACGGGGTGTAAACATTCGCTTACTATTGCAAACACTGGGGAATCGGTCAGTTAATCTGTTATATCTACGCTTTGCAATAATGACACATCGCTGTTCTGCTGTAAACTGTTCGAGTAATGTTAGTTATCAAGTTTCACTTTACAAATGTACCAAAATATTGTTATATATATCAAATATAATTGATATAACTAGTGAGAGACGGTGGATTCATAGACGTTTGTAGACATAGGATAAATCATATATGACAAAATGAAACCAAGATATGATAATATGGACGAAGTATAGTTGAGACAACGAAATAAGATAGTCGGTGTTGTTGTTATTTTTTGTTAGAGAATGTTTGTGTTTAAAATAAAACAACAAACGTGAGATAAGCACGCCGGCGAAGTAGGCCCTATTGTAAGCCATCGACAATAAAAGCACTTCACAACATCCTGTTTTTAAACGTCGTTAATCAACTGACAACCTAATTTACTAACTGTACATTACAACAATCAAAGTAACTCACCACATATTTTAAAACATCAAAAGAATTTCATTAGCAACGATAATAATACGTCTACGAATCCACCTACGAAAACATCGCATCCCAATGTTACATTTTACGATTTAGTTATCACTTATTACACATTAAAACATTCAGAATCTAATAAATAATAAGATAATGTTTTCAATAAAATGTGTGGTTAATCAAATATAATCAAATCGTATTAAATTGACAATTCATCAAGAGTGTCAATTAATGTAAGAAACTTACCTTATAAACGTATCCAAATGGACAATATGAATATCCAAATGCACATTAGACACAAAATGTAAATCTATAAGTCCATCAATGACAGTACTTGGAAACAGAAATGGTCAAATAATAACCCTCTTTCAGCAAAAGTCTTTTTGCAAATGGCAAGATAGAAAACCAAATAGTTATGACGATTTTACACTAAAAATAATTTCATTGGCTGACAACATCTAGACTGAATGTCGCGTTAATGTTTATTTCGTATTTCCTTTGTGTCACCAAGACAGGATGTTTGACAATAAACATGTATGACATGATGGTCACCGACTTGCCATTTGTTATATAATTGAATCGGTCCAGTGAACTTGTTATCTGTACAAACATAATTACACTCCTTCCTTCTCACATACTCAGCTTCTTAATTGCATAAACTAATTTGCTGTAACAACACTACTCCACTTTGATCTGGAAGAAACATCTATATGGTCCACTAAACTGAGAATTGTGTCTTTATGTGCAGAAGTGACACATAAAAGCTATCAGACTATTAATTAAACCATTTCTTTTTCATTAACGAGATGTGCATTTAAATGCTTCTGGTAACATAATTCTTTTATTTGATGATGTTCGTTGTCTATATCAATCTGTGTAATCATAATGTATATGTTTAGTGTGTACAATAGAGCAATCTTCATGTAAATTTCATTGAACTTGTTGACCAATCCAGTTCATTTATTTATTCAAGAAAGTGAAGTGAAAATGGTTTGCATTGCATTACATCATATATAGAATATTTAAATTGACAAACTTAAAATACAGTTATCTTTTATATTAAATACACAATGTTATTTATAAATATGCAATGTTGTCTCGCTTGTTTGAACAGTCAATCGTTCAGTGATTATGAAATTATACCTACCATATATATTTATTTATTAATACATACAAAACAAAATTAACATGCCGATTATTCAACATAATTTGATCAATTGATGCTAGTTAATCTCTTGTCACCCGATTCCCGCGATAATCTTCTTCCCTTGTTTCAGTGTCACTTGAATTGTCATACCTTCCCTTCTAGTTCCGCGATTAATTGCTACAAACATACTATACAAAAGCGCAGAATGCACTCTAATTAAGCACGCCCCAGTTGTTGTAACCATATGAAATTGCTAGTTGAATAGTTAAGTAATCCGTTTATCGAAAATTGGGGTTGTTTTGATGAAGTTTTCTGTCTTATATGAGCAGTTTAAAAGTTGGGAAAACAAGTTAAATTATGATTAGCGGCCATGATGAGGCTCCTCTACGTACGTCACAACACGATACGCTTCAGCGACCACCCCCGCCCACTTTCAGTCTGGTCGCCGGGGCTTATTTAGGCACTTTTTTAAAAAGCCGTAAATATGTGATTTATGGGTCGATTTCAGAAATTTAAAATCCAGCAATTGTCAAATTGAAACCCCTTTTCAAAGAATACGAATGTGACCATATGTCATTTCATCTAACCTTTAAGTCCCGCTGACTAGAATGAAAGTTGGTGGAGCGGTGGTCACTGAAGCGTATCCTGCTGTGACGTATGTGGAGGAATCTCATCATGACCGCTAATCATAATTTAACGTGTTTTCCCAACTGATCATATAAGAGAGAAATCTTCATCAAAACAACCAAAATTTTCGATAAGCAGATAACTTAACTATTCAACTAGCGATTTTATATGGTTACAATGACCAGGCCCTGCTTAATTGGAGTGCATTTTGCGCTAATGTACAATATGTTTGTGGCCATGAACAGCGGGACTGCTGCTGTCATAACACATAGATTGTTATATATACATTGCGATGTACGTAGTGATAAATAAAATCTGGTAGGTATTACTTTATAGACACTGAATGATTGGTTGTCCAAACAAAAGAGACAACATTGCAGATTTATAAATTGTGTATTTAATATAAAGATTACTGTAATTTGTAGTTTGTCCATTAAAATATTCTATATATGATGGTAATGTAATACAAAACATTTTCACTTCCTATATGATTAAAAAAAACTATTTCATGAATAAATACATGAACTGGATTGGTCAACAAGCTCAGTGAAATTTATATCAAGATTGCTCCATTGAACATATACATAATAATTATACAGATTTAAAGACAACGAACATGATCGAATGAAAGAATATTGTTACAAGTAGCATCTTACCACACATCTCGTAAATGAAAACGAAACGGGTTGATACATTTTTTTCATGCCACTTCAACAAACAATTCTCAGTTTAGGGTACCATATAGATGTTTCTTCCAGATCAAAGGAGAGAAGTGTTGTTACAGCAAATTAAGCTGAACAGAGTCAGAGAGACCTAGTGTCATTATGTTTTTACAGGTAACAAGTTTACTGGACCGGTTCAATTATATAACAACTGGCATGTCGGTGACCAGCATGTCATATATGTTTATTGTCAAACATCCTGTCTTGGTGACACAGAGCTGATCATAAAATAGAAATACACATTAAAGGGAAAGTTCTATCACTGATCTATTGGCAGTATCCGCCATCTTGGATTCTTGACATTTCGTGAAATGAAACCATGCTATATTTAACCCAATTTTTGTAGTAATAAAACATATACACTGATAGAATATTCACACAGTAACACATAACGTATCATAAAACTAATAAACAATTTGCTGTTAGGCCATAGCAAAGTTTTCCCCACTCGCAGTGCCGATGAATGGCTTCAATTCTCATTGTTTTTAGTTTTCAACAAAAGTGTGCTTGTCTTTGTCAAGTTGTGAAATGTTAAGTCATCAAAGTATTAACTTCGTTAATATCTTTCAATTTGACTGTATTTTAATCTTATATTAATAGCAGATATGTGTAAACGAGAATATCCTCTCGAATTTCGTTTCCACAAAAAATACCCTGATAGAACCCTCCTTTAAAGCGACATTCAGTCTAGATATTGTCAGCCAATGAAAGTTAGGAACATAATTTCAGCCAATGGAATTTAGGAATAGGGTGATTGAGTTTTCTTCTGTAGCTGGGTTCTTCTATGTCAATGCACTCATTTGAAGAAAAACATATTGTTGTGCAATAACGACGTTGTATTATCAAGCTCATGACGAAAACAGGTTCGTTATTCTAATCATTGGACACATTGTAGGTTGCTATTCGTTTGTGAAAAACTTGCAAAATCATCACAATGTATAAAACTGATTATATGTACTTTCGATTTATACAAAATGATATAGATATACATCACGTGTATGTTTTCTTGGAGAGCGATACATAAGTCATTGGCTGGTTTGCCGATCGACTTCTTTCATCATAAAAAAAAACATTACCATGTAGTAAGAGTTATTTGTAGTATTTGTTTAGATTAAAATACATTCCTAGCGCCCTTGCCTAGCCGCTGCGCGTTGGCACAGCGTTTCGCTCCAACAAAATCAGTTCATTTGCCGTCAAGCTAGACATCAGAGGGAAACTTGTAAAGTCAAACTTGATAACCAGGATTACTCGAATAAATTACAACAGAAAAGTGGTGTGGCATTGTAGCAAAGTGTAGATATAACAGATCGACTGACCGATTCCCCAGTGTTTGCCATTATACATAGTAAGCGGATGTTTACATCCTGTCCCTTCAAGTACGTCACTTACGGTTACTTTCCATCCCCCTAAGCCACGCCCCATTTTTCTATGTTTGCTGGCAAGTGAAAAGTAGTCGATTATAATGCAATGTTTGAGTCGCTCTAGTTTAATATAGGAACAACATATTACATTTGCTTTGGTTCTCATTTTTACAAAATAGTCTAATGAACCAATTGCAGATTAGAATTCATTAGAAAATAATATATTGCACCTGATCTTTAAATTAAGATAACAAAAATAGAGCCATTGACTCTGAAGCTCATAAGGATTTGTTATTCATTATCTCTAAGGAAAAGATATCAAATAATAAAAATAACTAATTGACGCGTCAATATACTTAGGTCTTCAAGAATTCTGCTTGACCTTGAAATCCATTTTGGACTCTCAATTATTCACCAGTTTCTCTGCTTTAAAATGAGCTATCAACCATGTCCCTATCTTCAATAGTTATTTTACAAAAATTCTTCAAAGAAGGTATCTCTCTGAAACTGGAAAAATCACATATTAAAGGTACATCCATTGCGTTGTTGGGGGTCAAATATGACAAACGTTATAAATGGTCCTTCTTTATCGAGAAGTACCAACTGTTACCGAAAACTACCATTTTGATAAGAAGGTGTAATCATAATTTACATTGCATACATAGGTAATGCGTTATGATGTTCTGATTAACTGCTTAAATTTGGACCCCTAGACAAGGTTTGTGATGTTCGAGGTTAACTATCAACTTTTTTATGAAGGGTTGTTGCTCTTGAAAGTGTGCATCCGCAGGTGCAAATAAAATGTCAATAGCGCAGTCAGTTAAGCAGTAATGATCCTTTGAACTTTGCTGTAAATGGGGATTTTCGAAAAATGACAATCCTCTATGATTTGTCACACATAAACTATGACAGATACATGCTTGAACGTTATTGTATTCAATAAGTGGAGTTCCCACTTTAAAATGATCTATTGAAGCTGTTGCTACCTTCAGTGGTTTACGATTGAAAATTCTCCTAAGAATATACCCCTCAACAATTTTCATATTTTTGGGCCAATGGTTAAATTGTGGCAAAACTATCAACTTTTACATGATGTAGATGTTCAACAGATATGTTTCCTAACGTATCTGGATCAGATTGCTATAAGTATCTTTGCCATATCTTTATTTTCAACAGAGTAATGTCCCATTGAACAGGAGGCCAAAATTCGCCCTTTTCGCCAAATTTTCTCCTTTTAAGGAGCAGTTATTCAGCTTCGCAATGAGCTACAATACATAGCTGTATGTATTGCTGTTATTTAGTAGAAGATTTTCAAAGAGGCATACCCTCAAAACCGCGAAAGTGCACAAAAAATATAAAAAAATTCAAAATGGCAAAACATCTATTGTTACGGCCGAAAACCACTATAGACCTGATCTATGGGGAATGTTATTGCACACATTTTGGTGAAAGTTTTATGAAAATATCTTTTTAAGTTTTCGAGCCATTGAGGTTTAAAGTTTCAACTTCAGAAGAGATAACTCAAGACAGAAGTCGAAAATAAAAAATCGGCCGATGTACAGGGCCAGTTTTTGTCACAAACTATAAGCCCTAAAACTGATAATAACAATAGGTCTTCCAGACATACGTCTTGAAGACCGAATAATAATAGTGCATATTTATAAAGCGCACATATCCACGCTCGAAAGCATGCTCAGGACGCTAAACATATAATGCTAATAAATAATAATAATAGTCATGCACATTTGAATGTGCTCAGTTCACACAAACAGCAATAACAAATTCATGTATAGAATTGTTGCGAATGTATAAGTCCTTATGAATCATAAAACTGATCAAAAGATAGGCTTTAGACTTGATTTGAATGACTCAAATGTTGGAGATAGTTTCAGAGTTTTGGGAAGACAGTTCCACATGTTAGGAGCAAAATGCTCAAAACATCTCTGACCTTGAGGTTACACTTCGGCACTGACAATAGATTCTGATGTTGTGATCTGAGTTCCAATGCTGGGACATAGGCTGATATCAACTCTGATATGTAGGCAGACGATTGATCATGCATCGGAGTCTGTCTAGAAGTAGATTGTGATCAATTGTATCAAATGCTGAAGACAAATCCATCAATATCAGAGCTGCCATATTGCCCTGATCCACTGCTCCACGAATATCATTTATGACTCTTAGTAAGGCTGTTCCAGTACTATGGAATTTGCGATAAGCTGACTGGAACTTTTCTAAGAGCGTATTCTCAACAAGATGACATTTGAGTCGAATATGAAAAGCCTTTTCAATGACTTTGGATAGGAATGTCAAATTTGAGACCAGTCTAAAAATTTTCAAGTGTGATGGATCCAGATTGTCCTTCTTGAGGAGAGGCTTCACTACAGCTGTTCTGAAAAACTCTGGAAACGTTCCACTTTCGATACTTGTAATACATGGAAGAATCACATCCAAATGTTTGAGTATAATATTGGTTGGGATTGGGTTCAAAACACAGGTAGTGGTCTTTGATGATCGAATAACACTGTTTATTACATTCTCGTTGAAGATACTACTGTTTTGAAACATGGAAATGTAATTCAATACTGTTGTGAAACATTGCATGTGAAAGCGATCGCAGTCGGAACTACTTTCCAGTACTTCCAGCTTTTGTGATCGCACTGCATTTCTTGGGACATGTTTTTTTCCCCACTATTTGTTATGATTAATATTGTACGGACGCTTCTGTCACAATTTACTGTCAATCAGTATCACTTGGTTGATTCCGTGTTAGTTCCCTTGACATGTAATCTCGTTAGGTCTTTTGCGATTTGACCGCCATTTTGCTTCGTCATGCAACTTGACGTAGCCTTAGTTTATGTACAAATTCAAAAGGAATAGACTTCATTTTGAACCCTTGAATTCTGTGACAGTCGTCAATTGAGTTTCTTCTCCTTTTGAGGAATGGTTTTGATTTTTAGAATGTAAAAAAATAGCTTCGTGTCGACATGTAAGTTTTCCACGTTGTGGAGGCATTGTTAATGTCTGTCTGTTGTTACAGAAGAAACCATACCAAGAAAAATAAGTAAATTGCTTCAAGGTAAGTATCAATGCTGAAATAAATTTTTAACATTTGTTAAAAATGTCGGAACTCCATAGTCGGCAGTTCCGTTAGCAATTTGTGCTGTCAATGTTAACTTGCAAGAAGGACAATGCTCCTCACAATTTCAATAGTTAAAACTAGCTGCAGAACTGTAGTGTATATACGTAACCTAGCTTTCTCCCCAGTATCATTGTCGTCAGGATGTTATAGAGACTATTTTAGCAAAGCAACTGCAGCTACGTTTGCGCTTGTTATAGTTTCAACATAAAGACAATGAAATGAGTGTTTTGAAATTGTATTGTTCAAAATAGAAAATGTTATTAACGGATATTTTCTTGATCTATTTTTTTGTGTTTAGTGAGATGGCGTTATGTGTCCATGGTAAGAATGTATACCTACACACATCTACGTGAATGAAGAGTGAACTTAAATTATATATTTCATTAATTTAGAGTGTGTAAAGCGAGATCAGTCAGGGGTTGCACACTGTACTGAGTACTGCTATTATCAACATCTTGAGACACGGTGATATCATCAGAGAGATTTTGTCGTATCATGTCAACTTTGTCAAGAAAAAAGTTGTTAAATGAGTCAGCAAGGTCCCGGTTCGATGCAGTAGGTGGAAGTGTGGATTCAGTCATCTTGCCTTGCAATTTGTTCATAAAAGCATTCTTTTGGGATTTTCATTCATATTGGATAGTTGCTGAAGATAGTAGTCCTTCTTGCAGAACTACGAATGATAGTTATTGCGGCATTCCGAGCTTGCTTGTAAAGTTGATGATCAACTTCAAGATAACTTTTTCGCCGTTTCCTTTCAGCTTGTCGACTTGCAGCCTTGGCTTTCAGCACTTGTTGTGAGTACCATGGTGTATCTATGTGCACTTGGACCTTCTTCACTACAGGTGGAGCATGCTTATCAAGTAGTTTGGATGGAGAGAGTGTCATTACAGTTTAGCATGTTTATTCACACGACAACGGCTCATGCCATAAGCACATCTGGCCTTTCAGGCCTGATGAGCTGAACATACAGCAATCGCAGCAAGACAGGTGATTTGCGCACTTTTTATGTTTTGAATTGAGCAGTGCTTTTATCACAAATCTTGCACGCTCTATTTCTAATGAACTAATTAGGATATTTTCATAATTTGAGAGAAAAAGAAAAGTGAGAAAAGAATTGTCTTCAATTCAATATAGAATTCGCATATTTTTGCCAAGAACTTTTGATGCCCCAAGTGCCGCACAGAAGGTGATTTTCGCCTTTGAACTAGCGGCGCTCTTAGCATTTATCATTATTCCGGTTAAAAAAAGATTTCATTTTTATATCATTGTAAAGAGGAAAACATTGTCTTCAATTCCATGTATAATGCGCATGTTTTTGCGAAGAACTCTGCATGCGCAAAGCACCGTGATAAAAGGTATAAGTTTAGCACTTCATATATATTTGAATTGCTTATCTGATTTTTATAATTAATGAAATGAAACAGCCATGCCGTGAACAAAAAAAGTATCGAGCAAACAAAGCCATGGACTATTCGACTTTCGGGAAAAGCTTGTGAATCTCGTGCACTACAAAGAGTATGTCTCCCTTACTATCGTTATATTGAGTTTAAGGAAACGTGACGATAGATAGATAACGATTCATTGTCAGGTCCTTTGTGGCTCCGTGGTAGAGCGTCTAGTTCAAGGAGCGAAGGGATGCACGTTGGATTCTCATCGTGTCAAGTGTGAAATTTTAACTTAGAATCATTTTCGATTTGTTCTTTGATTGAAATCAAAACATCAAATGAGGTTATTTACAGAATTTACAATTCACGTTAAAGTCTACTTTCAGGGCCAGGGATATTCTATAGATTGCCCAAGGGAGTTCTGTATGGCCTTGAATTACCTCCAAACTGACAAATATGACACCTTAGGTTTATATGTAAGGGTAATTTAATGACATATTAAAAATAAATAGGCATGTCAAATATCGAAGGCCTATCACTTATCAATCAACTATTATGATTAAGTTTCTCACGAAATGGATCCTACATCAAGGTCAAGGTCACAAGGTCAAAGGTTATAACCTCAGTGTGTGACATTCTCAAATGCTGATGAATTAAAAGTTGTTGTTTTTTTGTTTTTTTGTTTTTTGACAATTTGATTCATCCACTCATGTTACATCAATTCGACTGCCATTCCACGGAAATGGAGGCCACTTGTACCAATAGGTTTTAAGGGAGTGGGAATTTTCTACATACGAGGGGCGTTCAATAATAATTTCCCTTGATAGATTTCTACTTTACTAAAAGAAACGAAACTAGGTACAGTTATAAGTCTTTTTCCACATAGGCACCACACAGTGTGACACATTTCTCTCATCGCTTGATGCAGCCTTCTATGCCTTTCTTGTAAAAAGCATCAGATCTTGACAGGACTTGACTTCATTAATGTATATGAGGTGTTGATACCTCCTTGGAAAAGAGTAATTTAGTGATTTCAGAACTGGTGACCATGACCCTATCTCGTGACCTTGACCTTTAAAATTCAAGGTCACACAATCAGTGATCACTTTTCATTGTGTATGACAATCATGTAATGATTCAAAGTGTTAAAAGGAGGGTTCTATCGAGGTATTTCTTGTGGAAACGAAATTTGAGAAAGTATTCATGCATACACATATATGTTATTTATACATGATTAAAACATAGTCAAATTCAAAGGTAATATTTTGATAACTTTATATTTCACAACTTGATAAACAAAAGCGCAAATTTGTTGGAATATAAAAAAATAGAGCTACTGGCTCATCAGGCTTTATACATTAACCCTCAAGTTGCGTATTTATATTTTACCCATTTTAGCCCCTGTGGCAGAATTTACAGGCTCGCAGCAGCAGTTTGGCATATACCGTATATTACTGTGTATAAGACGACTTTTTTATACCAGAAAATAGGGGGTCAAAGAAGGGGGTCGTCTTATACACAAGGGCTATGTTTCAGAAGAAGAAATTGTGAAGCTTCATTGACGAACTCACGATGTTGAAACCGGAAACAGCAATACAGAATATCGATGTTAACTCATGCTTACAAAATGGAAATAAACTATACTTTTATAATTAGGCCACACAAAATTAATTACTTGATTTAGGGATTTCTGGAGGTCAAAATACCTAAAGGCAGGCGGGAAAATAAAATAAAAATAAAAAAGCTTTTTGGTCTAGTGTCAACGAAGATTTGCCTGAAAACCGTCGGGTTAAAAACCGGGCGAGGAGGCCGCCATTACCACAGCATGAAGACTGGTTTCACGCATGCGCATTTAAGTACATAAATAATGATGAGACGGGACCAAGTTTAGATTGCGCTTCAAAGGCAACTGGACTGGAGTTACCTCCCTTTTACTGTTCGTATTTTCGTAATATTTTAGATTTTAGAATTTTTTTCCAGCGGCAATGCAACATTTTTTATTGAGCGGGGTTCAAATAAACATTTTTTATTTTAGGAAATTGCCAAAATCGTAGTCGGCGGATCCGTAAATCAACTAATTAATTTGGTCTCGCCTTATTATGTTTTATTATGTTTTTTTGTATTACTATATGGAGTTAAATACATAAAATATATTTGATAGTTCATTTAAACATAATCGGTTGACGGACCAAAATTGGTACCAGCAGTCAAGCAAACAAACGATAAATTCAGTGACGTGGACCAATGAAATTCTACAACTTATCCATTCATTCATGACGTGGACCAATGAAATTCTACAACTAACCTATTCATTCATTAAACTTGACAAGCTTATCTTGACAAGCTTATCTCGATAAACACTTGTCATTGACGTAATGTTAATTCCAATCAGGGCAGTTATTCATTAACGTATCCGGTAATTATCTTAGCTTTGTTGTGTTCTTATCAGTAATTGGTCTGTATATCCTTCTCTGGATTGAAGTGGTCAACGTTAAATAAACACGTCTTTAGCTTGAGAAGTTTACTGCATTGAGTGGCCCCTCGCTATAACACACGTTGGGAGCCATACTGACAGCCGCGTAATAGAGAATCAGCGGTAAAGCGAACCAGAGTTGAAATGTAAAATAATGGCTTGACTTCAGCTATCAAACATTACCAACCTTTCAAAAGCATTCTGCAGTATTAAATACAACTAGTTAAACTTTGTTTATAAGAAGGACAAATATTTACATCACTACGATAGAAATCTAGACATTAAATTTTGCTTGGCTTCGGGCATGCGCAATCAAGCTTGGTTATCAAAGCTCTTGGCACCATTTTTATCATATTAACACTGAAGCGACTTCTAAATCTGTGTATGGAGTATCGGCTTTGTTTAGATGTTATAACATGGCGAATATTTACGATAGATTGTTGACTGTAGTGTTGCTAATCTCGCTTGAACTGACAAGAAAATGACATATCATTAAAAAAATAAGAACAAACACCGTAAGAAAACGTATGTATTTTTTATTTTGGTACATTTAAAACAATTTATTTAAAAAACAAACGATTATAACAAAACATTTATGTCTTGTTACTTAAAAAAATACTGTATCTACTTACCGTTACCAAATCTTACCAACGTGTTTTCCCATCATGGCATGTCGACCTGTTTCCACGATTGCTAGAAGGGGGTAGCCTTATACATGAGATACATGGTTTTTACCTGATTTTAGGGGTCTGAGAAAGGGGGTCGTCTTATACACAGGGTCGCCTTATACACAGTAATATACGGTAGGCACTAATTAAGCTCTGCTGGCGGAATTTCCAGGCGGCGATTCTGGTACTGTTTTTACGATATATACCGCATCTACATGGAGAATACGGGCTATATACGGGCGTTGAATACAAATTCAAGTCGCGGCACCCGTACACAAATGGTTGCTTCATACCCGCATCTTTGAATTAATTTTCTACGATTTTTTTTTACTTTTCTATTACTTTGTAAAGATTGTCTTTAATTCGGGCCTTATAACATCATAAATTTGGAGCGCGCTACTGAAATTTATATATGGATTTGAAGACCAGATGTTTGTTTTTACAATGATATAAAAATTATTAGAATGCGACCTTTGGTTATAATTCTATTGTCATCTAAAGTTTGTCTTAATTTCCAGCTTTATCAAATCAAAACTCCTGAGCGCGCATATTGCGAATTTTATATGTACTTGTAGACAATTTATTCCTCTTTACAATGACATAAAAATTATTAGAATACGACCTATGGTTCAGAAAATATAACCAACCAAAGGAGAGTGACGCTACCCCGACAGTACCATGTGAATGCGTCCCGACGCACACCAAGTTACTGGCACCGCTTGGTCCCCCCGGGACTGGGCTAATTACAGTACCGTTATCTCCTCGAGACCTCCTCGAGGGTGCCAGAGCCGAGCGCGCGTGGAACTAATGGGTACTAATGAGTACAGCATACACTTATCACTGCGGCGAACTCAATACATGTTGCGGGGTGTAAAGTTTGTCTTTATTTCCAGCTTTATAAAATCGTAAATACTTCTCGCGCGCATGCGAAACACGTATCTACTTGAAGACAATTTAGTCCTCTTTACAATGAAAAAAAATTATTGGAATACGTCAAATGGTTCGCAATATATGGAGAGCGTAAGGAAGGCACCCACAGTACTTAGAGAATTCATTTTTGAAAAACTAACTTTTTGCGACATCTGGCGCATCACTTGCCGCATGTTTATTTTTCGCTGCGCATATACATATGATACATGGAATTGAAGACAATTTATTGCTCTTTACGATGATGTAAAAAGAAAACAATGCGCAACTTCGTTCGGAAGCTATAGCGTGTGAAAGGAAGGTACCCGCGGTACTTTGAGGCAACCTTTTTAAGTGTCGCGCATCTCGGGGCACGTGCCGCAACTTTAGTTTTTCGTGCGCATGTGTAAATTTTATATGGAATCAAAGCCGAATCTTTCCTCTTTACCCAATGTAAGTTTTATGAAAATCGGCCACCCGGTTCAGCATTAATGGGTGGTATTTATGATGCGGTTCTGGCTGAACTTCCAATGAAAGCTCGCATTCACTTTCTCTGTCTCTTTGACAAAATAAAAAATATTTTATTTGCAATGACATGTATTACAATAAAATTCCATTCCATTTATGTACAAATATACACACATATTTACCTGCGGTAGTGCGCAGAACAGCTTTAGGGACCTAGCAAGGTCTGTATATAATGATTATATACTCGTCCACACTTCGGCTCTCTTTACTTTCAATTTTCCTCTTCTTCTTCTTCTTACAATCTGTACATTCATAAGAAGACTCTCTGCCTACTCGTTTTCTCTTCCTTGCTGGCGCATTGCCTTCTTCTATCTGTTTTGCGAGGACCGCGCGTTTTGTCTTAGAGCATACCACACACATCCTTGTGACGTTTTTCTTCCTTCCAAGCCTGAATCTTCGTCGGAAAGTGACGTCCATGAAGACGAGTGACACTCTCGTCGCTCGTGCTCGGCAAACCACGAGGACGTCTGCACAGCGATGGAACTTGTTCCTTGTCCGCAAATGTTTCTATATGTTGCGCCAAAGCCTTCCTGTATTCCCGACTTGTTTTTAGAGGTTTATCTTTGCTATATTCTTTATAAACGATATAAGAGTTCAACAAGGCAACGTTGAGAACGTGAAACCAAACCCGTTTCCACCACTTCAGGGTCTTTACTCGGAATGGCGTGTACGACAACATCTGGTCGGCCCGATCAACACCTCCCATGTACTTGTTGTACGCTGTTACAATGCGCGGCTTGAGAACTGGTTCCCCTGTTGCCCGGTTCTTCTTCCCTGTTTGTTCAAGTTGTGTATCTTCAACAGTAGACATGAGAAGGACTGATTTTCTATCTTCGTAGCGAAGAACGAGTAGGCCATGGTTGTGAGAAACTGTCATGTCCCCTTGCTTTGCTTTCTTTTTAGGCTTCTTGACAGAATCAGGAAGGCCCTTTTGATTGGCTCTCAACGTCCCTGTGGCACATATTCCCCGTTCCCACAAGTTTATGTACAGATTTGTGGACGAAAAATAGTTGTCCATAATGATGTGATGCCCCTGTCCAACGTAGTCGTTCACCAAGTCCATGACTACATCATAAGTTTTGCCACCTTCAGAAACAGGTTCATTCGTTTTTCCAGTGTAGAGTTTGAACTTGCAAACGTATCCGTTGTGCGAGTCACACAACATGAAAGCCTTTATCCCATACTTCTTAGGCTTGTCGGGAAGATAAACTTTGAAGATAAGTTACCTTTCCAGGGCACCATGCCCTCGTCGACTGAAATGTTTTGATGCGGTTTATACACTCTTGAAAAACGGTGAACTATCCGGTTATACAAGTGTCCCAGTTTATTTATTGGTGAAAAGTTCGGGTTGTTACAGCCCGGCATCTTCTTGTTGTCTGACAAATGTAGGTAGGTTATAAGAAGCCAAAACCTGTCTCGAGGCATGCACTTGGCGAAGAAAGGCGTTGAGGTACCATCACTTGTTGACCAGTACTCAGCAAAGTTTCTCTGCACAACTAATGACATGGCTATTGTCATGGCTACAAATACCTTCATCTCTTCTGCGTTTGTGTCTTGCCACTGTTGCATTCTTGAACAGGGTCTTAGAATTTTGTCCTCTATTGCTTGTTTGAAATATCTATTGGTTTCCGTTGCCATGTCCTGATAGTCATCTTCATGTATAAACAAATCGAAAAAGTCAATAGGTTGAGGGTTCTCAGGAAGTTCTATGAACTGGCGCAACCCAGTTTGACCAGTGAAAGGCAAATTTACACGTGGCCGCGGACCATCCACCCACTCATCAAACGTCTGTGAATTATCTTGATTATATTGTGGTATGTCGGCAAACTCCTCCTCAAAACCACTAAAGTCTTCTTCGGTGGAATTACCGGCGGCTAGAATGTTTCTGGCAATCCCTGTCTCTATATCACTCAGACCATCTGTGTCACCATGTTCCCTATCTATTACAGTGTCCTGATCATATGCATCATCACTGTCTAAACCACTGCTATCATCACTGTCAGTTGACTCCATATCAGAGGCTTCATCAGCATGGATCTCGTTGATGAAGTCGTCGTCGCTTGAAACGGCTTCAAAGCTGCGTGTCCTAGTATGCAACGCCCTAGGCCGTCGCAGGGCCTTGCGTCCACGTCCGCGCAGCATTCTGCTTCAACCTGTAAATGATTGAAAATGCGTTAGATGTATGCAAGATATAACATGTGATTAGAGACAATAAACATACAGAGATAATGAATGTGAGCTTCATGGATGTTCATTTGCCATTTTCAGAAACTCCTGGCGCATCTAGGACGATTGCGCTGCAAGCGCCGACGGCGCCGTAGGCTTCTGACATCGCGCTGATTTTGCCGACGCATATGTCAACCGGACCATTTTCTGATTTCCTTGGCGACGCATAGCACCGGCCGCAAGGCCCGGAAAATATACTACTACGTCAGGGAAGCTCGGGTTGTCAGTTGCCGAATGACTTCTCTTTTCGAGAAGCAGAGCATCCAAGGAGCAGTCTCTCGAGGCGGAGCCCGGACCCATGGGAACATGCTCCAATGCTTTCTGGGAATTCCCATACCCGTCTTCCGTGGCGGACCCCGGATTCAATCGCGGGACAGGTTTCCCATGTTCTCTTTTGAGAACGAGAGGCTCCAAGGTACAATCCTGTGGAAAGAACCCCGGATTCTATTGGTAATGGCTTCCCATGCCCTCTC
The DNA here is from genome assembly GCA_936450465.1 of Gibbula magus. Taxonomy (NCBI): domain Eukaryota; kingdom Metazoa; phylum Mollusca; class Gastropoda; order Trochida; family Trochidae; genus Gibbula; species Gibbula magus. The sequence continues at coordinate 52,940,533 of OW388299.1, forward strand.
GACATATATAGCAGAAACCTTTATACCCTCGGAATGACACGAACCTTTATTTCAAAGTAGAAAAAAAAAATTAATTTGTACAAAAAGGTTGGGGGGTGGCGACCAAAAGCGGGGGGGGGTCCGCGCACCCCCCGGTAGATATTTATAGTTGTGGGTTGGTCCCGAAGATGACGGACCACGCCCATGTTCATGGGAATTTTTTCTCATTATGTCATGGCGAATCCCGTCGGAAATTCCCCTGCATAGAAAAAACTAATACCTAAAAAAGTAATTGCGATACAAAAAAACTTTGGAAATAAAAGTGGTGAGGAATAAAATTCTCCATATGCTCACTTCAGTCCGCTACACTTATAAATAATTCTTCAAATCTTATTGAATGAAACGTCTTTTATTCAATAATTTAAAAAATAAAATAATAAATTCAATTCAAATGGTTTGGAAGGGTGCGCCCTTGCATTTGAATTTTAGAAATGCAAACCTTTCGCAAATGGCATCAGTAACAAAAATGTTCACGCATTTTTAGAAACTCCGAAAAGTTGAATATTTTCCTGAGAAAATATTCCCACGAAAAGGCTTTTCCCCGAGCAGTGGGTCCAGTACTCAAATATATTTTCGTTTTTATGTTATATTTTTTTTTCCAAAACTGGAAACAAAATTCCGTCATGACAGTTGTTCATCGTTTATAAAGCTCTATATTTGCGTATCAAAAGAACAATATTTTAGTTTTATCTTATCATACTTCTTCACTTTTGCGTACATCAATATTGCGGTGCTTCGCGCATGCATAGTTCTTCCCAAAAATATTATATATTATATATGGAATTAAAGACAATCTTTTCCTCTTTACAATGATGTAAAAATTATAAAAATCAGACTTGCGGTTCAAAAGTTATGAAGTGCGAAAATTATACCTTTTGGCGCGGCCCTTCGCGCATGAAAAGTTCTTCCCAAAAAGATGCGCATTATACATGCATGGAATTGAAGCGATGTTTTCCTCTTTACAATGATGTAAAAATTATAAAAATCGGACTTGCGGTTCAAAAGTTATAAAGTCCGTAATGATGATATATGCCAAGAGCGCCACTTATTCAAAGCCGAATATCACCTTCTGTGCAACACTTGGCGCATCAAAAGTTATTGCCGAAAATACACGTATTTTATATGGAATTGAAGACAATTCTTTTATCTATATACTGATAAAAAATTTATGAAAATATCCCAAGTAGTTTCTTAGAAATAGAGCGCCGAGGCATGTTGGGGTAAATACGCCACATGTCTAAAAAATAAAAAGTGCGAAAGTCGCCTATCTCTGTGCGATTGCTGTATATGCAGTTTTGTTAGCGCATTTGCAAGTTTTATATGGGAATAAAGGCCATTCTTTCCTCTTTATTTTGGTATAAAAAATTTGAAAACAACCAATTGGTTCATATGATACGAAGTGCGAGAGAAAGGTAGTTTATCGCAATATCTTCCCGTAATTAGAGGCTATCTGCCCATGTGGCGGGACGCGAGACAGATAAGCATGTACGGGCCTATCTCACCCCGGGGCAGTGCAGACACTAAGGCGATAATAAGCCGCCGGGGGGATTAGGCATCGGAGCCAAGCACGACAAAATTGGCATTTTGTAAAGCTAATTATCGATGCGTTACGGGTCAACAATGCACACGCAAATTGGTGTGAATTTTGCTGGACATTCCGACCAGACACTGATCAAAGCTTCATTCTCATGGCGGGCCGCGGAGCATAAATACAGCCATTCTCATGGAGCGACTCACAGACACAATCGACTCGGGACCCGTTCCCACGGCTAGCGAAGTAGCGAGACAGCCGTGAAATATTCTAAGTATAGCATCCAGGATCCGTATTGAGGCACCTCGGAATCGCTTATAGCCCGCCCGGATAATTCCGGGACCCACAAGTTAAGGGTTAAGGATGTCTACGAAATCTACAATTTAAAATCCCCATTGGCCAAGGAGTCTGCACACAAAATTTCAGCTTCCTAGACCAAGTGGTTCTGGAGAAGTAGATGAAAATGCGAAAAGTTTACAGACGGACGGATGGATGGACGGATGGACGGATGCCGGACACCATGCCATGCCATAAGCCCATCGGGCCTTTCAGGCCCGATGAGCTAAAAAATGAGAATTGAAGCCATTCATCGGCGTTGCGAGTAGGGAAAACTTTGCTTTAGCAAAACAACAAATTGTTTATTAGTTGATGTTATGTGTTACTATGTGAGTACTCATTCAGTGAGTGAGTGAGTTGGGGTTTAACGCCGCTTTCAAGAGTATTTCACTTATATCGCGGCTGCTAGTATTATGGCAGGGAGAAAGCCCGCAACGCCATGTGGCTATGCACTGCGGTGAAACCTGCGAGCAGCGGCTGGAACTAGCGAACCATGGGTGGTACTACGCTGAAATTCAGTGTAGCATTGCACCCAAACCTTACTGCGTGTAGAACAGTTCTCTACTGCAGACAAAGTTGCCGTGCCCCTGGCGGGATTCGAACCCCGGACCTCTTGATCCGAAGCCGAACGCGCTAACCACTGCGCTATCCCGCCCCCTACTCATTCAGTGTATGCCTTTTATTATTAACAAGTTGTACAATTAGACACAATATAGCGTGTTTTCATTTCACGTAATGCAAAAACTCTATGATGGCGACAGAACCCTCCCTTTAATAGTTCAAATAAGACATTTTCGCAAAAGCATGCTTAAGTTGTGACCTCACTATGACCTTGACTTTTGACGGATGTTAACCAAAACCTTTCCAAATCTTGGCCTTTCTCCATAGTTGATATACACCAAATAAGAGCCTGATAGCACAAATATGTTCTGATAACTGCTGCTCATAACAACTGCCAACAGTTTCAAAGGAAGCCCAATGTTTTTAGAAGCCGTATTAACAAGTTTTGTCAATTTGTTTTTATTTTGAACAGACAGGTTTCCGTACCAACTTAAAAAGTTAAACGTTATGAAATTTTGAATGAAGGTTCTGTAAAATAACATCATGATGGTTTGGTCAATTTTGAAATGTTTTAGTTTCCACAAGAAATGTAAACGTTGCTGTCCCTTCTTATACCGTGCCGTCATATGTTTCCGTGGTACTCACCATTCCGTGGTATTTCCGTGTGACGTCATTTCTCGCGAGCCGTGCACCAAACTGCGCCACCTACCGATTGTTTACGTTTGGCAGTCCGTCACCACGGCTCAGAGCAGAAAATGTTCAGAATTTCGTCAATCTGCGTAAGTTCAACCTTCTATTAATGAAAACTAATGTAATTTTCACTGTAGAACGTAATGCACTTTTTCCCGTAATCTAAATCAATGTTTTTCTCAATTTACAAACCATCAAAGTTTTCCAAACTTCGTTCGTCTGCTAGCTGACGTAAACACTGAAAGTAATCACGTGACGTAAGAGGGAAACCCCTGCTCGATTTTTAAAACTATGGAAGCCCAAAAGGGTCATCTCTTAAGTCGATTTCTTAACTCTTACAGGATACTCCTGCGCGACGAAAGAGGCAATATCGCCCTTACAGCCCTACACAGCTGAAGAATGCCTACATGGAAGTTGTAGAAAAGGGGTGTTCTGTCTATAAGGCAGCAAAGATGTATTCTGTCCCTGAACAGACACTTAGAGACCGTACTAAGGGAATAACTTCACCTGAATGTTTGTCATCTGGCCCTGGTCCACTTCTCAGTCAGGAAGAAGAAGCTCGTCTTGTCAGTCACTTGAAACTAATGGCATCTGTTGGTTACGGCTATACAAGAGCCCAGGTTATCTCCCTTGGAACAGAGTATGCCATAACTTTGAACAAGCGTAGCAAACAAGACAGTTCATTGTCTCTACAATGGTTCTATTCTTTTATGGGAAGATGGCCTGAACTTAAGCTGAGACGTCCCCGGACCCTTACCCAGCTACGTGCGACGGCAACATCAGAGGAGAATGTAGATAAGTATTTCTCCCAGCTGGAACAAGTACTTGACAAGTATCAGCTCCACTCAAGTCCAGAACGCATCTACAACGTTGATGAGAAGGGTATTAATCTAACACACTCATCTCCTCAAGTGGTTGGATCGTCAAGCGAGGTACCAATAGAGATTACTCCCGAAAAATCAGCGACAGTTACCATTTTGGGATGTGGCAACGCTCTCGGCCAGAAGACACCCCCTTTCTTCATTTTTCCAGGAGCTCGCATGCGTGACGATCTACTAGAAGGGGCTTCAATTGGAACATCGGGTACCGTGAGCGATAGTGGGTGGTCCAATTCTGAAATTTTTCAACATTGGCTAACAGAACACTTCACAAGATACGCAAACGTCGGCGGTGAAAAGAAAGTTCTTCTGCTCTATGATGGACACAGGTCTCACATCACACCAACTCTAATCGACTTTGCTGTTTCAAGCGGGATCATCTTATTTGTTTTACCGCCACACACAAGTCATGTGCTTCAACCAATGGATGTGGGCTGTTTCAGCCCATTCACGAAAATATTCAGCGCAGAGTGTAGAAAATGGCAACGCTCCAATTCTGGGACAGTCAACCGGTACAGCGTGTGTTCACTTGCTTGTAAATCGTATGAACTGTCATTATCTTCCATGAACTTGCAGGGTGCTTTCAGGAAATGTGGCATATTTCCGTTTGACCCGACAGCTATTGATAGGTCCTTCTTGAAGCCATCAACATTCGCTAAAGAACAGAATACAGCGCAATCAGCAGAATCCGATGTTGCCGGTGCTAGCACAGATTTCTTTACCGACCATCTCCCAGTTGTGACCATCAAAAAAGCCAAGCCCAGACGTTCAATTCACAAAATTGTTGGAGGACAAGCCATCACCGAGCCCATTATTTCAAGTCAAGTTGCCGAATACATCAGTTCTTCCAAAAAGCCCACTTCAAAACACAAGCAGACTTCAATGGCCGGAAACACTCGTCAGAAGAAAAAGAAGTCCACTGCCGACAAAAAGACACAGCCATCTTCTCGTCAACTCCCTTCTTCTACAACTCGTAAACATCGCAGGCTTTCAGCACAGACATCTGGACCATCTGGAGTGGACAAGCTTTTGGTATCGGACAATAGCGATTCGGACATGAGTGCACACGTCAGTGATACGGAAGATGACAAGTGTTGTGTTTGCAACAAGTTTCAGCCAGACGATTTGCGCCGCTCTCCCAATTTGCAGTTTGTAGAGTGGGGACAGTGCACGATCTATGACTGTGGTCACTGGGTGCACCTCAAGTATTGTTGCACTGAAACAGTTCTGCGAGCTGACGACGAGTTTCACTGTCCATGCAACCATCAGGAGGAATAATGTATCTCACGTTACATAATCAAAATATATCACAAAATTACTACAATTTGGATTTCTTGTTGGAAAGTTACGTATTTTTATAACTGTAAATACGTTTTAAATTACTCAGAATAACTGTTCCATTATGTTTGCTTATTGACAATGTTAATATATCAAACTTTTATCATATATTTGCCACCTGAAATCTTCAATAACAATTCGTGAGTGGAAATTGTGAAGTCGAGAGATTGTGACATGTGCTGTGCTACCGTACTTCGTCATTTGGGAAATACCACGGAAACATATGACGTCACCAGAGAGTTCCCAATATGGCGCCCGGCCGCCTGCTCTCGATAACGACGAACAATTTTGGAGAAACAATGTTTTATTGACAGTAAATGCTTGTGAGGTAGGTGTTTTAACTGTTTATAATGCATTTTTTGTTTGTCAGTACATATATTACCGTCTACAGCAGCTGTTTGCCTAATACCACGGAAACATATGACACGATGGTATATTTTCTCAGTGTTCTCATTCCAGGAGAGTTTAGAATCAAGGATAGTACCCAAATACTTTAATTTATTTACTTTTTCTATAACATTTCCATCATTTCCATCAATGCTTACAGCATCTAATGTAGACTTAGTTCTTCTAAAATCAATAACCATTTGCTTAGTTTTTTTAACGTTCAAATATAAAGAATTAGCTTATTACACCAATCTACACTACACTTCGAATTGCACCGCTTTCGCCTAATAGATTTTTCGCCTAGGAATATTTTACCCCTTTCGCCAAACGATATTTTGTCCTGTCCCTATGGACATTTAATAAACTATTTGCAAGATAAGTGGTTATTGTTGGTTATTTATCATACAATTTGTAAAATATATATGTATTCGGCCATGAATATGTCCGATTGAGATACGAGTCAAAACTCACGGTTATCTAAAATGTCGTAGATTTCTAGATATTTATATGAACATAAAAAAACATAATATGAAACAAATGAACAAACCTTATCTGAAATCCAAAATATAATCCAAAGATGAACTTATCCAGAAAGAATGACACGCACACATCCTTGCAACGAAAGAGCTCGTAACTTGCCCGAAAACCCGTTGTCTGGGTGACACCAAAATTAGACTGAAGCAGAAACGTACTCACCAAGTGTCAGAAAAAGTATTGATTGGTAAAGTCCGAATGTTTTTGTTTTTAATCCTTTGTGTGTAGAGTAGAGTCATTTAAAATTGATTTGTTGTTACAACTCCACCTTAATCCGACTTGCACTCACTGTAGTTATCACAACATGTTAAAGGTACATCCATTGTGTTTCATAAAATCTAATTTGGCTTTAATACGTTCCAACGCACGACATGTACTGTCTACAGTACAAACAAATTCACTCAGCTTGCATATTGATCCCCAATCACCAAATATACCATACTTACTAGTTTCCAATTAAAATCGAGTAACATAATTATGCATGTGCAGAAACCGAAACTGCACGTCCCATTTACATGCACAGTAGTTATGGGACCTATTCAACATTATCAACACAAATTTTTCTTTTTGTCTATTATAAATAAGATTCCAAAATTACGTTTGACTCATTGACGCGCGCCACACGCTGTGCATTGTCCGGTTTTCGATCAGAAATCACTACATTTACCTTCATATCGTCAATATGCTAAGTCTACTATCATCAAAAGGGTATTTTTCGGTAGCAGTAGGTACTTCTCGATAAAGTAACACCATTTACAACGTTTGCAATATGTACCCCCAACAACACAATGGATGCACCTTTAACTTGATTCACTCATGTTATCACAACACATGAAGTAAATTAACTCAGCCTGACATGTACTGTTGAAACAAGTGAACTAAATTCACTTTATCAGGTTTCCATTATAGGTCAAAGAAATACTGCAGAATGGCATCATTTGTTGAATTAATAATAATTTTTCAACATAAATACATAAATTACAGATGTACAACTAACATATTTTCAAAGACGTTTGTTAAATTTTACAACAATTTGACTTAAACTTCAATTATGAAAATTATTCATGCAAAGGTTTATTTACATGTAAGTCTATGGGAAAAGCTAGGGTGGGAAAGAACTTTTGACCCCAGACTGTAGATATCATATTTTTCAGGTATGGAACATGTATTTAATAAACATATCATACTCTTTTGAGTATATGATACTCACCAACAAATGTAATAAAACAACAACATACTACGGGAATAAAAAACCAATTGCCAACATCTATTTTGTTACGTGCATATTGTATCATTGTATTGTCTACATACTGAAAATGAATAAAATCTTCTGAACTGTGAAACTGTGCACTGAAGAATGAATAAAAAAAATACAAACACTATCAAGAGCTTTGTGGTCATCTTATGATGTCTGATGCCATGCACAAATTAAAAAAAAATATACTTCATGATATTCCGTCTGGAATTATTTCATCAAGAGTGACTAAAAAAATTCGATGCGTTGCGCAACGGAGACAGAAAACCAGTTTGGGATCCTTTCTCAACATGGCGGATGCTTCAAAATAACGCTAATAGTTTCCAATTTTCAGGATTTTGAGATACAAAACAACTATATTTTGTAAAAAAATATTCATTATCCACAAGTGCAATTATTCATGAATAATTTATATAGTATTTTAGCGATTTACAGGTATTAGGCGAAAACGGCAAAATATCCGATTCTCGACCGTCGCCGTCGGGCGATTTTTGACTACTTTATTGTTTCGATATAACGCAAAATAACGTATATTTTGTAATGAAACTTGAACACAAGTGTAACAGTTACATCCCTAGCTATTGTAGATTAAAGATAAAACATAAATACCTTGTAAACTATATTAAAACGTTTTTTGGCGAAAGCGGTAAAATATCAATTAGGCGAAAAATCTTTTAGGCGAACGCGGTGTATTCCTACACTTCACCCAACCAGAATAATATAATGTATCGGTATCATATCATGTAGCTATTCATTTACAATTTGTAGGCCAGCTTTGCACTTACAGTTCTCGGTAAATATGTCTCCTTCCTCTTCCGCGTTCTAGACCTGTCAATGTGTTCTTAGACTAAAAGACTAAGAAGAGGCATTGTTTTGTAAGCAGTACGAGTTTACATGTTACTATAGGTACTGAAAAGAGTTCAACAGGGGAGGTAACCACTTACCGGTTGGGTTACGACTCCGCAACGTTGGTTATGCTGGACTTGGGTTCGACTCCCGGGTGGGGTATTATATATATTTTTCACAACCTGAAAATTTTTTTTTCAAGTTTTTCATGTTTTAAACAAAAATCCAAATTTTTTTTCCCCAAATAAATTTTAGGAAAAATATTATATATAGAGAGAATAAGTTTATTAATTTACCACACAATTTCGTTGCTCACCTCATGATTTGAACGTAGAAACAGGTAGCTATACTGGATTAAAAAGAGAAAAATGAATTTGTGACTTGTGCAATTTGAATTTAATTGCAGATGAATATCATTTCCTTAAATTTGTCCAGCTAACCACACTTTGAAAAATAAGTATATTTCAGTTAATATAAATCCACACATCCCAAGATTTATAATTTGTTATCATTATTATCTATTAAAGGTATTCTAACCTCAGGGGGTAGGTTTCGCGGAAATGATTCTGACAGCAGTAAAGAATAAAGACACAAAAGTATTGGATAAAATATCAACCCCAAAATCAAAATAAAAAAATGCTTAAAAAAGACTTCACTAACACAGCCGCCAAACAGCCGCTAACAATTATCTGGCTCATGTTATTGTTTACATTTGAAATCGAGATGTAAACGCAAATCCAGATATTTAAGACAAAATATAAAGAGAAAAACCTTGATTTTTCAAGGTACCTCCCCCAAAATGTGAGTCATATTTTCGGCTTTAAGGACTAATACGGCATTGTCAAACACCCAAAATATGACCTTGTTTCAAATCATTGTGCAAACTGTAGTAATATTCATTTCTAAAAGGTTATTCGTGTACCGCAATCACGTCCTGGTCCGGTCGACTTCTGTAAATATCCAGCATGTTTATATCTTCGATGGAATAGTGTGTAAACAAAAAAGATTGGCCACACAGGGAAACCATTTCTTTTCCCAAAAAGTTCCTGTTATCGACTTCCACATGGAGAGGAAATCCTAAGGTGGATAACGTGTTCCCAAACCGTTCAGGGGCGGGGATATGTTATGTGAGATTTGGACAAAATTGAATTCAGACACAAATGCAAAGTATACAACATACCAAATGTAGATTACAAAAAGCCCTACAGATAAAGCCCCAAAATTTGATACATTTAAAAAAAAAAGTGAACTCACAAAAATAATATTTGCAGAAATAGTTAATGCCAATGTTGTTGATACAGACGATGATGTGATAGAGGTATATGAGACATTTGTTTATGCGTGCCTTTAATATTGTCATCTACACAGAGGGGCCAGAAGAAATTATACTCAAATTTCAATATAGTCTAACATTCGATTTTGAACATCTTTGATGATATTTATCTCGTAATGAGATAAAAAAAAATTGCATTCATGACAGTATGATATTTGTTCAACCACACATGGGTTGCCATTCTCTTCCCACAGAGGTTACTCCCTTCAGATTTCTGACCCTACTGGTAGGATCGGAAATTTGAAGGGAGTAACCTCTGTGGGAAGTGAATGATGGGGTGCTGAAACTGCTATTTCAAAGGGTTTTCATTTTACATAATGTTTGGTATTTAAGTTATAATTGCATGAAAAGTGTATGCTTGTATGGAAATCATGTACAATATTGTTCCTCCTTGGACTTTAAAATCAATGACGCATCATTGCTGTATGATGTCATAAAACAAGCCCGAAAACCATATTTCATGCAATATCTATCTCTCCTGATTAAGAAGAGTTCAAAACAACGATTCCAATTCTTTTTTTACAAATTCAGTTTAGTCGGCTTTATCCTTTGGATTAAAGGTACATCCATTGTGTTGTTGGGGGTCAAATATGACAAACGTAATAAATGGTCTTATTTTATCCAGAAGTGCCAACTGTTACTGAAAACAACCATTTTAATGATACTCGACTTATATATTAGTATATTGACGATAAGAAGGTGTGGCGCACGTCAATGAGTCAAACGTAATTTTGGAATCTTATTTACACCAGACAAAGTAACAATTTTGGGTTGATAATGTTCAATAGGCCAAATAACTATTGTGCATGTAAATAGGACGTGCACTTTCGGTTTCTCCACATGCATACTGATGTTACTCTATTTTAATTGGAAACTAGTAATTATGATATGTTTGTATTATAAACTAAATACAAACTATTATGCAAATCCAGGTCCGTAGCAGGCTTAGCCCCCCCCCCCCCCCCCCCCCCCCCCCCCCACAAATTTTAGGGAGGATTAAATAAATAAATAAATAAATAAATAAGTTTCACTTATAGAAAATTCTGATAATGTACGTAACGTTTGCATATAAGTCACAAGTATCGTTTCTGACGTATCTAAATAGACAATGACATTAAACACAACTGGCTCTATTTACTTGTGTAAGAAGTGAAGAAAATTCTGATAGTGCAAGTGGATGTTTGAGTATAACGCATACCGCAAGTATACAAGTACAAGTATTGCAACGTTTACCCAGCGTACCTTTAGAGTATGAGTAAGTTTAGGTACGAAGCTGTATTGACCAGGCAACGTGCTTTACATATAGAGGTGTGAACAGCAGTGTCCACTTGACAATGCACCTCCCTCGTATCAAATTTGTGTTATATAAAGAAACAACAAGATGTTACAATATACTTCTATACCACAGTTTTATTCCGTGACCTTTAACATTTTAATATTGCGAATTTGTTGTCGAAAATCTTAACGCTATTATTTCCTCACGTTCAAAAATGGTAATGGCAAATTCAAAATACGTAACAGTAAAAAATAGGGTGCTTGTGTTTGAATGGAACTTTTGAAAAAACGCGTGAATGAAATAGATCGCAGTCAGTTTTAACATGAAGATAAGAGGTTTTGAACACTATCTCCATAAGAATTATTAAACAATAGCACTTATAGTTAGGGAATATTATGTCTCGAAAGTCGGAAAATATATTTTTTTACAATAAAATTACTTTTATATGTTCATAAAAGATTACCACCGCGTCGAGGATAAAATTGAAATCAGATGTATCTAGCTATGCTGATTAACGTGTCTGGTAAAGAGTCACAGACCCCAAATTTCAGACAATTTAAGTAATTAGTAATAAAAACAACTCCATGTAGACAGTGAAGCGAAGCGTAACTCCTTAGCAGACACGTTTATCAGCATAGGTAGATAAACGTGATCTCATTTTTATCTTCGACGCAGTGTCCCTTTAATGAAATCCAATCACCGTCTTGACAAATGTATAAGTGATCAGCTTACTATAAACCTCTTGACAGGTGTTATTCATCTCTGTACACTTACATAATAACAGTCAAAGTCAGCGTTTCTTGAATAAAAAAAATTTAAATCCCTATAAATAACAACTAAATTACATTGTACATGATGCATCGTTTTTTAAAGTTACTATCGATAAAGTAGGCCTACTGTTGTCTTGCTGGATCCAACACTTTGAACAATGGAGGCTCAGATTAACAATGTCTGCAAAATTTGCTACTTGAACCTACGAGTGATTGGAAATATTCGTCCTTTGATCACCATGGAAGCTGCACATTCAGGGCCATGTTCAAGAGAGGTTTCAAAGTAATCGCTCAATGAGCGATTACTTTTAAACCTCTCTTGAACGCGATTGCTCAATGTAGCGCTACGTAGCAAGGCGAGCAAACTTCGAGGAATATCACTGTGTCGTTCAGGAGAGAATGCGCTACATTAAGCGCTACATTGAGCAATCAATGAGCGATTATAAGCGCTCGCTGTTTTGGAACGGAGCCCTGATATATAGGCAGGCGAATGATCATGCAGAGATTTATGCATTACACAGACAATTTTGAGTTGAATCCTTGCTCTAGTTGGAAGCAAGTGAAGATGGAGTAATGTCAATCCTTGAGATTTGAGTGTCACGATTCGCGCTTCTGTATTTTGTACCTTTTGAAGTTTGTCAATGAGAATATTCGGGAGTCCGAAGTAAAGACTGGTAGATAGCGGATGTTAGTGAGTGAGAATAGACCCGAAGAACGATTTGAGAAGCCTCTCTGGGCGCTTAAAATAATTCATTGTATATGTTTTACGTGAGTAAATGTAACATATGGGGTTGGCGAGAGCACGACCCTGTGTTCAAATGGGTGTCGAGTTGAAATTTTTGGGACATTGAATTTTGACAGTTGAATATATATATAGAGAAAGACGTTGCCAACCTTTGCTCACTTCGTTCGCGCATAAGGAAAACTGGTCGTTCTACTCTGTTGCGCAACATATTTGCGCTAAACTTCAGCTGTGCTTCAAGTAATACATCATAATTTACAAAGCCAACAACAACACAGGAAATAATTAAATTCATCGTACAACTAAAAGCACAATATTTCTAAAGACAACTTTAACAAATGCCATTCATTTTTTCATCAGTATATACCAAATAAATTAGCTAACAAGTTACTTTCAAATCTGCCTAAGGGAGTGTCCTGAAATTAAATGTTCTTTATTTACAGTCGAGGAACAAATTGGATTTCCAAAGAAAAGCGATTTCAAATCAATTCCGATAGGAAGAATTGAGTAGAGTTTACTTTGCACTATAATCATGTCATGTTTATTATTATGATGTATACAGTAGCGGTATTTACATAACCATGTGTTTATTTACCAACTTGTTCCTTCTTTTGTGAAATAATTATGTTGAACCACATTGTGAAATTTTTTCATCAATTATCAGTCAGCCAGTGTTCAGTGGTCAGGTGAGTAGCATGTCTAAAACCACTCAAGGGTGAGGCTTAATTTATTAAGCCATGCTTTAATAATTGGTTATATGGGATTAATAGTTTCTTTTGTTAAAATTTTGTTGGCGTTCCAAGAACAAGATTTTCCCAATTGTTGGCGTAGCAAGAAGACACCGTATACTTACGGCAACGTAATCCTAGGTCTGTCACGTTCAAGTTCAAGTAGGTACTGTAATCATACTTACCTATTTTTTAAAATTTGTATCCAAAAGGATCAAAGCAAAAACATTGAGTATCGGCTTAGCGTCGCATGAAAACAATCGCCAAAAAACATAACACAAGTGCTAGTTGAAACTTTCATGTACATTTATTGTTCAGATTAACATCAAAGGTAATAATTTATCACTATTTATGAAAAATAATTAGTAATACTGCGAACGTCTACGAAACCAACCTGTAATCCATCTACGAAACTAACGAAATTGACGTCTACGAACCCGTTTTGTCTACGAATAAACCTACGCTTTATGACGTCAGGTCATTGTTATATCAGTCACTAGTGACTGATAACACGTTCCATTGTTATTTTCACTAGTGACTGATAACACGGTTTATTTTCATTGATAGATCCCGGTATTCACCTGCAGTCATATAATAAAAACGGATAGCGCCTTCTGTTGTTCATTCTAAAAGAAACCGCTGGCTCACTTTCAGACTTTGCCCCGGGGGGGGGGGGGGGGGGGGGGGGGGGGGGGGCGCGCTTTGCCCCGGTTTCCCCTACTGCAGAGAGTCCTGTCCATATATAGCCAATCTAACGAAGAGTCGTCAGAAGATGACACATCCCACCGGTCCCACATAATTTGTAAAACACATCTCTGACAGATAATTGTATATCTACTAGGCCTACTTCAGTTAGGGGGTAATGCACATTTCAGTTTCAGGTGTGATAAAGGGTTTTGGAATTTTTCTACAGAAGCAGACCTATCTCTGAACAGAGTCCTAATCCAACATGTTTCTATGGGAAAGAAAACAAATTTCAGAAATTTGAAAATATCAAAAGGCACCACTTCAGTTAGTGGGTTATACACATGCAAAGTTTCAGGAAGATATGATGAATAGTTTTGGAGCTGTGCTCCGGAAACGAACCTATCTCTGAACAAAAGTCTGAATACAACACGTTTTTATGGAAACGAAAAAAAAAAATTCAGAAATCTCAAAATATCAAAAGGCACCTCTTCAGTTGGTGGGTAATACACATGGAAAGTTTCAACAAGACATCATGAACCGTTTTCGAGTTCTGCTCCGGAAACGAAATGATTACGGACGGACGGTGGGATAACAATCTTATCTAGGCCTACATTAGCCTACAGTAGCCTACCTGGCCAAAAGTGAGTTATCAAAACTGAAATTCCCATTGACTTTCATGTTATTTAACCGTTGCCAGAATAATTTACATTAATTAATTATTGGTTGAATTGCTTACAAAAGGTATCTACAAGTTGAGAAATCATCTCAGCTGCATATCCACAATTTCCATTAGCCTACATATTCGGTTGACAATGAAGAAAACTGCAGTTATTTTAACGAAAAAATTCAGAAAATAACGGCATACTTTTCATGTTTAACATGGGGGTCTATGGAGATGCCGTTTAAAAATGTGTACAATACGTAAAAATTAAAAGGACTTCTCTATTGATGAAAATTATTCTACCAATGGTTAAGTCTATGGGATTTCAGCTTTGATGACTCACTTTTGGCCAGGTAGGCCTACTGTATGTCCTTGCTTTTTTTTCACACATTGGACGCAGTGTCACTGTACGAATCTGGTACCTAGACCCACTCCCAATAAAGCAGTGTAACATATAAACGTGTGTAGGTCCCATAACGAACATGAATATATAATATGTAGACTAGATCTCTTACAGAAAATAGAAATTTAGCCGCCGCCGACAGTTATTATTTCCCTTGTTTTGCTGCATGAATTTGCCGCTTGATGGCGCTACTAAAATAACCACAACAAGAATGGCACAAGCTCTATTCGAAGCCCTTACCGGTAAAACGCTTTAATTTCCCTCGAACAAAACATTTGTGTTCCAACATTGTTAAAGTATACGGAACAAAAACGATCATGTTCATGCTTTAGCCTAAATCATGTTGCAAGCGTACAACGGATGCGCCGCCATTTTGTACGCTGTTACACTTAGTTGGTATTCATTGCGGTGGTTTTTCAATAAAGAGCGCCTTTACTTTGAAACTAAAAAATTCTACATAAGAAAACTAAATTAAACACTGTTAATTGCTTATTTAGATTTCCATTTTTCTCATGAATTTATCAACATACGATGTAAAAAAATATTTGATGCCAATGGAAAGAACGTCTGATGGGGGTGTTCGGTGTTCTGATGGAATAGCACTTCGGAAGTGAATGAATGAGGGCTTATATGGGGTGGCCCACAATACATAACTTTTATTTTGCATGATTTACTAAATAACGAATACGGCCTACTTACATTTTGAAATTATTGGAAATACAAGTTATGTAATGGAAACTAAAAATATAAACGTTGCCACATTATTTAGTTGACCACTGTGTTCGAAATTTGCCAGTAAACTATAGGGGCCTAGCTACTGGTTTTGGCTAAAATAAAAACTAAAAAGCTTGGGTCTCATTATTAAACTTTTTTCAAATTTATCTGGAAGTAGAAAATGCTGATATGGACATGTCGTTGCAAACCAGTGAAAGGCCAGACGGGCTTATGGCATGGGTCGTCGTTCGTAAACTTTTCACATTTTCGATTTCTCAAAAACCATTTCACTCACAAAGCTCAAATTTTTTGGGAAGGTTCCTTGAAGCTCTGGTATCAAAGTTTGTTCATTTAGTCCCCACCTTCCTCCAATATGTGCGTAGTAAGCATAATAGTGAAACAACTTTTACTCCGAAACCAGGTGATAAAGGAGGCTGAATATGGTCTTTGTTGGATGGCGACAAAGATTTGTAAATTTCATTACCCTACTCCGAAAATAAGGTCATGGCAGAGGTGGATGCCGGGTCACAACACCCCAACTTTTTCATGCCTGTCTCCTCAGCAACAATGTAACGTCATGAACATGTCATGACGTTGGAGCATTGTTTTATGACGTCGGGGCATTGTGTCACTAGTGACTGATAACACGTTCCATTGTTATTTTCACTATTGACTGATAACACGGTTTATTTTAATTGATAGATCCCGATATTTCACCTGCAATCATATAATAAAAAGGCCTACCGGTTGTGTGACTCGCTTATCAGTTATGTTTGCAAGTACAAACTTGACATTGGAAAAGCGAATGTCCCAACCGATTTCTGAAGGTTGGTAACGTATAAATTAGTCATTGACTTGGCGAAAGATTCTGTTGACCAGGATCACCACTTCTTTATGGATAACAACAAATCTTTACATAAACTTATGGGAGCGGGGTTGGTGCAACAGGGATATTGAGGGCAAATCACAAGGGCCTTCCTGAAGACGTAAGGAGCCTAAAACAAAACAAAACAGAAAAGCAAGTGAGCATGGCTCACTAATACCCCTGACTGTTAAAGTTTGACATTTTTATTTTACTGATAGAGAGGTGTCTGCACACCTAAGGATTGATAAAAATCACCAAATCGTGTTAAATTTCGCACTGCATCTCTCCTAGTAGGGAAGAAGACATGTACCAAATTTGAAAAGGATCAGATGAATAGTTTTTCTGTAATCGATCGCGCAAAAATTGTCTTCGGACGGACAGACAGAAGGACATAATCGTTGGTATTACTATATACCAATAAAAAAGGAGGACTTGATCATCAGTTACAACCATGGCCAACGTTTTGTTGGCTACAAATCCAGGAAATCAGTTCTTCTGATGTCCACTGAAGAGGATACAGAACTTGAAGAGACTGGCAAAATGAACTGGGCTACTGGGGAAACAGTTGTAATGCCACATATCGTGACAACTTACAACAAGTACAGGGAGGTGTTGAACGAACCGACCAGATGTTGTCATACAACCCGTTCCGATTGAAAACCCACAAATGTTGGAAACGTGTTTGGTTCCAGGTCCTAAACGTTTCCTTGTTGAACTCTTATATCATCTGTAAAGAATATTCACTCTGAAGTAGTTGTATTCAGTATTGTAGGTTACATTTGCTTACTATTATAACCTATGTTACATGAATAATTTTCACATTTGGTTCAAATAATTAGCTCATCAGGCCTGAAAGGCCAGATGGGCTTATGGTATAGGCTGTTGTTCGGCGTCTGTTTACTTTTCCCCCAGTGAAAAAGTTAGCGGTGGGGTTCAGGTGGGATCCCACCAGGAGGAAAAAAAATGGATTCGGTGGGATCCCGATGGGATTTTGGCGTGATCCCAGTGGGATCCCACCAGGAGAAAAAGCGGGATTCCGGTGGAAGAAAAAAAGCGGAATTCATTGAGATCCCGGTGGAATCCCGGAGAAAAAAGCGGGAAACAGTCACGTTCTGCAACAAACAGAAAACACACTTTGTGAACTACAGTTACAAATCATTATACAGAGTAAACACTATCAGCAAACGATCTCAGAATATAAGTGAACTCTTTGTAATTAGTTATTATTTAAATACCTATCTGTTGACCAGACCTACTATGCCTTACCTCCTATAGGTAATGCTATTTCAACCTTAACACAGACGAACTTGAAGAGTGGAGAAGGGGTGCGTAAAATCCCTATCCAAGGGCCGGTAAGTCTAGGTGGTCTCGTGACGTCACTACCTGTTCAGATCACTCTCCTGAGACTCTTCTGAGACTGGGTATTTTTAGCGACTTTGTTGCTAACTTGCAAGCAATCTCTTACTTATTTAAGGGATATTTTCAACTTCTTTATCTACAATTCGTCTTGAGCAGATTGTTTAACAATCTGTTTTAGTAGGTGTTGGGGTACAAAGGGCCTTGTTGACATGTGCTAGTTGTGTGGCTGCCTGACGAGGTGGCTGCTTGCCGTGCAGGTGCAGCTCGTGTCTTTTGTGTTTCTCTCACCTGTCTTCATTGACTGCTCGGTTCGCACGCCTTGTAAGGCGTACCCTCCGCCAGTCCCTTTGTTCGCTTAAGCCTACGCTTTTGTGAGCATTCTTCGACTGTTGGTTGTTGACTCGCTTCGACATACGCCTGTGGCTTGCTTCGCTTGTCATTCGCGTTCGCCAGTCATACGCCTTCGGTTCGTATCAACTACCTACGCATTTCGCCAGTCATTCGCCTATCACTACGCGGCGGACCCCTTCGCAAGTCATTCGCCTTAGACTCGATTCTACTTGACTCGCATCTACCCGCCAGTGTCTCGCTTACGCCAGTCACTCGCTTCACCAGTCCATCGCCTTAGGTTGATTCAACTTGACTCGCTACGCGGCGAACCCCCTTCGCCAGTCATTCGCCTTTGGCTCGATTCTACTTGACTCGTATCTACCTGCCAGTGTCTCGCTTACGCCAGTCACTCGCTTCGCCAGTCCATCGCCTTAGGTTGAATCAACTTGACTCGCTTCGTCCGTGGGTGATTCGCTTACGCCAGTCACTCGCTTCGCAAGTCTATGGCCTTAGGTCGAATCTACTTGACTCGCATCGTCTCGCCAGTGACTCGCTACGCCAATCATTCGCTTCGCCAGTCATTCGCCATAGGCTTGATTCTACTTGACTCGCATCTACTCGCCAGTGTCTCGCTTACGCCAGTCACTCGCTTCGCCAGTCTATCGCATTAGGCTCGCCGCCCGCGTTAGGCTCGATTCGATTTGACTTGCATCGTCTCGCCAGTGACTTGCTTCGCCTGTCATTCGCTTCGCTTGTCATTTGTTTCGTTAGTCTTTCGCCTTTGGGTTTGTATATTCTTGTTTTGTGAGTAGTCTCGTTTTGCAAGTGTTTAACTTAAGCAGTGTCTGGTTCGCCAGTCACTTACCTTGACTAACCATTACTTGATATTGACTTTGTTCTCTTCGAGTTCAGAGCCTTTGTTTCAACAGTCTCGATTAACTATTGGAGGAGTGTTTGTTTCTTACGCTACGCTACTTAAGTGTCTCGCGTTAGTGATTCGACTCGTCTACGCTACGCTTCGCGTTAGTGATTCGCTTCGTCTACGCTACGCGTGCGAGTGTCTCGTCCTTGGCCCTCCTGCGTAAGGGACTCGACTGTCACTACCTTCGCCTACGTCACGTGTGTTAGGGTTTGGCCGGCTCCGCCATGTACTCTGCTTTTTGCACGAATTGCGGAGGTAGGAAGTCTGCCTCCAAGGATCCGCACTTATTATGTAGAAAGTGTAAGGATCTTTGCGAGGACGACCTTCGTTGCGATGAGTGTGCCCCTCTCTCCGTGTCAGACTTCCTCGCATATGTCAATGCCATTCGTAAGTCCGTGGCTGATAGGGCTTCGCTTCAGAAAGGTGCGTCAACTCAACGTCAGGAGGTTTCTCCCATTCGTCATCCGTCCCCGGAAGAGGCGGTAGACATTGTCCTCACGGAACAGGCGGATGAGTTAGACCGTGAGTTGCCCGTCGTATCCGAATCCGCTAGGGGGTCGAGAGATTCGCTCTCTCCCCTTTCGCGTTCGCGTCCGCGGACACGCGATTTGTCCCCCCCCTTCGCCAGACAGGCGTATGTCTCCTCTTAGGCTCAAGGTCAGCGAACCCCCTAAGCCCAAGAGCAAGAAGAAGAAGTCCAAGAAGGCTAGGTTTGACAAAGTCAAGCCGGACCTCCTTCTTGCATCCGTTAAGGATATGGTCTCTTCTTTGCTCGACGCTCGTCTGGGTCCGCTGACTGTACCCACTCACGCTACTCACGCTACTCACGCTACTCACGCTACTACGCTTCCGGGTGAACCCAATGCGGTCCTCGTGTCTCAGGGCGTCCTCTAGGGCCTCCAGGTCCGCTACCTCCGCGCGTACTGCTCACACCCCTACGCGTCGTGTCACAGTGGTGTCGCCCACCCGTGATCCCTCGCCAGACTCGCCGGAGCGAGACGTCCGCTACGTCGACGTATCGAACCCTCCGTTCATCAGTATTGAAGCGGAGGCGGAGGATATGGGGTTGTCGGAGGGTCCACCAGTGATCGACTCAATCGCCATGCTATCGGAAGTGACCTTGTTCGCGGACGTACCACTCAGTCAAGTCAGTGTGGCGGGACCTCGTTCGTCGGCAGCCAGGAGGGCTTCCTTTTGCCCTGATGGCGACGCACCTCCTGCGCGTCTCGCCCTTCCGCCGCATAGACTTCTGCTAGACGCCACCGAGGATATGGAGCAGGTCATCTCGGCTGCCGCCCCCAACCGTCTGCTTCCGCCTTTAGTGGTGCCGGACAGGCGCAGACGACAACTGCCTTTGTATCCGGTTCCTTTTCAACTCGTTCCGCCTGCTCTAGATCAGGGTGCGTCTCGGTTGATTGCCCCCGACCCGCCTCATCATGTTACTGATGCGCAGCTTACACATCTCGACAGAGAGGCTCGCACAGTGTTAGGCTTAGGCAACAACGTGGCGTTCACCTGTCAGGCGATGCTTGCCTGTGCCAAGCAGGCGGGCATGGAGTCGGGGGACCCGGTGTTGTTTAAAGCATTCGGCAATGTGGCTGCGGACCAGAAATCTTTTCTGCGTCAGGCCCCTGCTCACTCTGAATCTCTGTTTGGGGGTCGTATCCCTGAGGTTTTGAGAGCGAGACAGGAAGCTCAGCAGCAAGACCTCACCAATCGCCTCGTCAGTCAGAGGCAAACTACACCCAAGCGTCCTCATACTACTTTTCGGAATCAGGGTCAAGGTCATGGTAGAGGCCAACCTTCCCCCAAGAAAGCGAAAACGGACTTTCGGCGGGGAGGTCGTGGCCGCGGATCCACAGGTCAGTCCCCCAAGTCCCCCCGTCCCGGCGGCAGAGGTCGTACCCCTCAGAAGGGGAAGCGAAGGAAGTGACTCTTGGTCACCCCCTCTGCTTCCCCCTCCACTCGTTCCGGTGTCGGAGGGTTCGGCGGGGGGTCGACTCCAAGATTTTGTCAGGAACTGGGTACAGTTAGGGTTAGACCCTTACGTTTGTCGGATTCTGGGTCAGGGGTTCTGCATCCCCGTCTTGTCACCTCCGCCTCTAACCTGTGCTCCAATGGAGCGTCCCTTGGCAGGGGACCGGCTCCAATTGACTTTGGATCAGGTGGAGATCTTAATCTCCAAAGGGGTGGTGCAGGAGGTCCTGACCCCGCATCTAACTCCGGGGTTCTACTCCCCAGTGTTCGTCATACCCAAAAGGAATTTGAAAAAATGGCGGCTCATTCACGACTTGAAGGTATTCACCGCTCCTACCTCCTTCGGCCGCCATATTTTCGACTCTTGACTCTTCCTTCTGTGATGCGACCCTTTTTGAGCGCTCAGACTGCATGGGGTCTCTCGATCTCCAGGATGCGTACCTGCACGTTCCGATTCACTATCGGGATCGCAGGTACCTCCGTTTCATTCTGGACGGGAGACACTTTCAGTGGTGCATGCTCCCGTTCGGGATCTCGTCCGCCCCCTGGCTATTCACACTAAAAAGAAACCGAAGCAAGGGGACATGACAGTTTCTCACAACCATGACCTACTCGTTGTTCGCTACAAAGATAGGAAATCAGTCCTTCTCATGTCTACTGTTGAAGATACAAAAATTGAACAAACAGGGAAGAAGAACCGGGCAACAGGGGAACCAGTTCTCAAGCCGCGCATTGTAACATCGTACAAGTACATGGGAAATGTTGATCGGGCCGTCCAGATGTTGTTGTACACAGGCTTTGGCGCAACATATAGTAACATTTGCAGACAGGGAACAAGTTCCATCTCCTCGTGGTCGGCCGAGCACAAGCGACAAGAGTGTCCATCGTCTTCATGGACGTCACTTTCCGATGAAGATTCGTGCTGTCAGAAAGAAAAAAAACATCACAAGGATGTGTATGGTATGCTCTAAGTCAAAACGCGCGGTCCTCGCAAAGCAGATAGAAGAAGGCAATGCGCCAGCAAGGAAGAGAAAACGAGTAGGCAGAGAGTCTTCTTATGAATGTACAGACTGTTATGTTGCTCTGTGCGCCGCACCATGCTTAAAACTGTATCACACCGCCACTGACTACACCAGGGCTTACATCACTGCCGCAGACAAAGAAAGAAATGAAGAAGAACTTTCATTGGAAATTCAGCCAGAACCGCATCATAAATGCTGAACCGGGTTGCCAAATTTCATAAATCTAACATCCTCGTAAAGAGGAAAGATTTGGCTTTGATTCCATTTAACATTTACATAATGCGCAGCGAAAAATACATATGCGGCAAGTGATGTGCCAGGTGTCGCAAAAAGTTAGTTTTTCAAAAATCAATTCTCTAAGTACTGGGGGTGCCTTCCTTACACCCTCAATATATTGTGAACCATTTGACATATTCCAATAATTTTATATGATTGTAAAGAGGAATAAATTGTCTTCAAGCACATATGTGTTTCGCATACGCACGCACGCACGCACGCACGCACGCAAGGATTTACAATTTTATAAAGCTGGAAATAAAGACAAACTTTTCACTGCGCAACATGTATTTCGTTTGCCGTGGTGATAAGTGTATGCTGTGCTCATTAGTACTCATTAGTTCCACCCGCGCTCGGCTCTGGTATCCTTGAAGAGGTGCTGTAATAAGCCCAGTCCCAGGGGGGACCAAGCGGTGCCAGTAACTTGGTGTGCGTCGGGACGCATTCACTTGGTACTGTCAGGGTAGCGTCACTCTCCTTTCGTTGGTTATATTTTCTGAACCATAGGTCATTTTTTAATAACTTTTATGTCATTGTAAAGAGGAATAAATTGTCTACAAGTACATATAACAGGGGTTGAAATTAACCGTTTCAATGCAGTAGCCACTCAGACTTGTGCATTTCTAAAAGTACTAGTCCAGACCTATTCCAGCTAGCCAAATTCATCTCCATGATCGTTTCACCTCAAATTTTAACTAGTCCTTCAGACTACCAGTTTTTACACTCTGCTAGCCCAGCTTCTTTTTCACTAGCCATGGGCTACAGGACTAGTGCTAATTTTGAACCCTGTATAACATTCGCAATATGCGCGCTCAGGAGTTTTGATTTCATAAAGCTGGAAATAAAGAAAAATTTAGATGACAATAGAATTATAACCAAAGGTCGCATTCTAATAATTTTTATATCATTGTAAAGACAAATGTTCGTGAAAGAACGTGAAGGTAACTACCGTCTAACTGTGGAATGAAAACGCGGTATCTGTTTTACCGGTTTATTTTAGTTTTCTTTGGTGTTTTACACATTGTTTACACGCACAACATTCATGCTTTCGTACAGTGGGCTCAAGGGAAGGGAAGTAACTAATGTACACTTTCATTTGAAAAAAAAGATCTTTAGATAACGTTACTCGAATGGTGTGAAATTTACTTGTTACGTTACTCGAATGAGATTTGCATACATACCCACCCCCCTGACAGGGTCAAGAAAGTGAATATATATGATTAATTCTGAGATGAAAAAGGGGAAGTTACTTTAACTCAAATGTCTTTGTGATAATTCAAAAAGGAATGTTTAGAGTCTTTTGTCATTAACTGTCGCAGCTTCTTCCAGGAGAACACTTTGGAGGCCGGTCTTGTGTACTCTCACGGGGGGTCTTTACTCGTACTGACCGGACACGCCCATCGTCTCCAGGGTAGATCTGTAGGACACGTGCCATATCCCATAGTGCACGAGGTTTGTTCAGGTCCATCAGTGTGACAAGGTCACCTTCAGCAACATTTGGAGATTCTCTTCTCCACTTTTGTCGAATAGTCAATGTTGGTAGGTATTCTCTTCTCCAACGTTTAACAACATGGTCTGCGATGATCTGACTTTGTCGCCATCTCCTGCGGCTACAAAGATCAGCTTGGTCGAAACTTCCGATTGGCTGCCCAGGGTTAGCACGTCCAATGAGGAAATGTTTCGGGGTTAGTGGTGTGATATCTTCAGGATCTGTGCTGTTATAAGTCAATGGTCTACTGTTGAGTACTGCTTCTATTTCAATCAGAGTTGTCCTCAGCACTGATTCTGTCACATTCTTGTCGTGCAGAACAGCTTTAAGAGCTATCTTGATGGAGCGGATGAGTCGCTCCCAGGCACCGCCAAAGTGTGGACTGTATGGAGGTGTAAAGTGCCACTTAGTTGACTTGGTGGTTAAGAAATTGGAGATTTCTGTTTGATTGAGATTCCTGATGCTTTCTGAGAGTTCATTACTTGCACCTCAGAAGTTTGTCCCGTTGTCGCTGTAAATGTGGCCCGGGTTTCCTCGACGACCTATGAAGTTCCTCAATATAAGAATAAAATCATCTGTTTCCAATGAATCAGCAAGTTCAATATGGGTAGCTCTGGTCACAAGGCAAGTGAAAATACATCCCAATTTCTTCAGTTTACTTCTTTTGTGCTTCACTAATATGGGGCCGAAGTAGTCGATTGAATTGTGAATAAATGGAGCATCAAAGTTAGTACGGCAAACTGGCAAGTCGGCCATTTTGGGAGAGCTGGGCAGGACGCATCGCTTATGACAGTCTCTGCAGTTCTTGATAACCGCTTTCACTTGATGCCTCAAGTTTAAGGGCCAAAACTTCTGGCGGACACTGGCAATGACATGTTCAACTCCTCCATGTGCAGTGTGTTTGTGAATGTCTTCAAGTAAAAGCATAGTCACTGGGTGTCCGTTTGGTAAGATAAGCTGGTGTTTGGCCTCAATAGGAATATTGGCTTTCCGAAAGGCGACCTCCATCTCTTAAGTGACTTCCATCAAAGAAGGGGGATAATAATAGAAGTCGAGAAGTTGTGTTTAGTTCTTTGTCTCTCTTTAAAATGTCAATCTCTGTTTTGAAGCTGTCAATTTGTGCTCTTTGTATCCAATACATAGCGGCATCCTTGCATTCTTGAACAGTGAGAGTCGGTGCATTGATAGACTCATGGGACCTCGCAGACAATTTGGACTTGAAGTTGAGTACTGCTCTTCTTATCCATGCCGACAGCCTTAAAAGTCTTCGCCATGATGAAAAGTCAAATGGGTTCAAGATTTCTGACAATTCTGGTTCCACTTGGCAGGGTGATTGCATATACTTATTAAAGCTTGTTGTAAATACATGCTTTGTCTTGATTTCAGGATCATCTTCAAGTGAGGAGGGTTTGAGTTCTGATGACAGCCAAGTGTCTTCGCTGTTGCGAAGAAAATCAGGTGCGCTGAACCATGAACTGCTCCCAGTCAGGTGTGCTATAGTCATTCCTCTTTCGCAGTAATCAGCAGGATTTTGAGAACCTGAAATATGACACCACTGGGCAGGCTGACTGGATTCCAGAATTTCAGCAATGCGGTTAGCCACGAAAGGTTTGAAGCGCTTCATTTCGTTGTTGAGGTATTGGAGGACTGTTATAGAATCTGTCCATAACGTTAAGGTGATGTCTGGTAAACTCAATGCTTTGAGTAGGGACTTTCCAAGTCTTAGTTCTAGTAACGAACCTTGGAGCTCAAGCCGAGGGATTGACAAAACTGGCTTCAAAGGAGAAATGCGTGGAGGCAAGGAATGAACAATGGATGTCTGTTGAGCTGGTCGCATACCTCAAGTACGCTACTGCCCCAAACGCCTTTTCTGAAGCTTCGGAGAAAACGTGCACTTGAATGTTTTCCACTTCCGTTGTGAAACTTTTGTGATGCCTCTGTAACTTGAATGTTGTCAAGTTCGTCTAACCATTCCTCCCACCTTCTCTGTATCATTGTTGGTAATTCTTCATCCCAGTCAACATTTTGTCTCAAAAGTTCCTGAATAATTACTTTAGCTCGCATGGTGAATGGCGTAAGGTAGCCACATGGATCGAAAATGGAGGACACTGTGCTTACGATACTTCGCTTGGTGCTTGGTTCTTGGCGTAGATGCTTGAATGGAGTTGTATACAAAACAGTCTTCATTCACATTCCATCTGAGGCCAAGTGCACGCTGTATAGGAAATTCATCCAAGTCAAGATCCAAAGCTTGAGTAGCTTTTTCTGTCTCTGGAATGAAAGATAAAACTTCTGATGAATTGCTTATCCATTTATGGAGATGAAAGCCTCCTTTCTCCATTAGAGTTGTCAACTCTTGTGCTAGTTCAATTGCTTGAGATGGGATTTCGACTGATTTCAGTAAGTCGTCAACATAGAAGTCATGCAGCACTGTGTATTACATAAGGTGAGAAATGTTCTGTGTTATCAAGTGCAGTTCGCTTAACGGCATAGTTGGCACAGGCAGAAGAGTCTGTTGCTCCAAAAAATGTGAACGTCCATCTTGTAGATATCTGGGGGTCCTGGATCATTCCTTTTGGCTTTCCACAGGAATCGCAGGCTGTGTGAGTCGTGTTCAGGTACTTTATCTTGGTGATACATTGCTTCGATGTCAGCTGCAATCGCAATACCATACAAGCGAAACCTCTGTAAAATGCCAAATAGACTGTTGACTAGATCCGGTCCACACATGAGATTGCTGTTTAATGATGTACCTTTGTAGTAAGCAGCAGCATCGAAGACAACACGTACCTTGCCAGGCTTGTTGGGGTTTTGCACACCATGGTGTGGTATGTACCATGTGCGCAAATTGTTCTGGTGTGGATCATCAGGAGATTCTCTGTCATCTACATTGGTTGCAGAACCCTTATCGATATACTGGTTCAGAGTGTTGCTGTACATTTCTTCAAATTGATCACTTCGGTCAAGTTTTTTCATGAGAAGGTTGTATCTTTTCCTAGCGTAGGGATAGTTGTCGGGTAACTGAATGTCATTACTTCTCCAAAGCATATCAATTTGGTAGTGACCATCGATCAGTGTAGCAGTTTCCTCCAATATTGTCTTTGCCTTTCTGTCTTCAACAGAGATGGCTTCTTCCATGTTGTACTTGGTCCCAAATGATTCTGTTTTCCAGAAGTGCTCCATTTGATCTTGCAAACACTGATCTTCAGTTACAATGAAGTTAACTCTTGCTTGTGTTGTCTGCAAACTTTCATTGTGTATAGATGTCCCCATTAGCGACCAACCAAGCGGCGTCTTCACTGCATAGGGAAGTTCGCTGTCACCTGAAATAACATCTTCCTGTAGGTGTGCTTGAGGAGTATCCAGGCCTATGAGAAGTTGAATCTGTGACGAATCAACATCAGGTAAGTTGAGGTGGGCAATGTGTTTCCACTTTGGGTCAACCTTTTGTGATTTACATTCAAATGTACCACTGTACGTCCATGCTCCCTTCACAAGTAGAATCTTCGATTCAACATCAGTACCCTTGATTCGTAGTTGTATCTTTTGAGAACTCTGCTTAGCGCTTCCATTAAGGGTATTCATGCTTAGGGTTTGATTCTTGCCTTTCAAACAGAGATCCTCAGCTAATGAACTCTGAATCAATGTGACGTCACTGCCGGAGTCCAACAAAGCGAAAGTCTTTTTGATTCTCCCACTTTGTCCAAATACAATAACCGGCACAATCTGAAGTAAGACAGAGAAGTCATTTCTAGAAAGTACTTTCCTATTTGTTACCCTTTCTGTCATTGGTTTCCTGGGCTCCTGATGCAGCATTGTATGATGTCTTCTTTGGCACCCTGGTTCCTGACAACAGATGGCAGAAAAGCACTTCATTACCCCATGATATGGCTTGAGGCAATTGAAACATAGGTTGTTTTGTCTGACAATGTCTTTTCTCTCATCAACTGTCTTATTGGCAAACAAGGGGCACTGATACAAATAATGACCTTCAGAGCACATGTGACATGGTACCTTGGAGTAGTTAGAAGGATACTTGATACTGGTACTTTGTGGAGTTGGTGATTTTGACTGTTGTGGCATTCCATAGCCTTGAACTTTCTTTTTTTTTTTTTTTTTTTTTATTTCCATTTTTTCAGTACATTTCCACTCATATCAAATAAAGTATACATACATGTGCATAAGAAACATACATTCAATGTCATATCATGGAGTCTTTGCAGGATCTTTGAAAATCATATGGAGAGAAAACCAGAACTTATAGAAGCTTGCATATGTACAATTTGAGAAAGCCATAGTTCTTGTTATTTGGTAATATCTCGTTAATTCTAGTTGTAAAGGTTTAAGATTTGGTTGAATTTTTTTAATATTGCATTTGTAAAGAAACAATTTTGTTATGAGAATAATTGCATTTAATGGGTTATTATTTTTACCTCTAAATCCAAAAAGTATTTTCTCCTCATTCAAATCAATAATTCCTTCTATGTAATCTGCAAGCCATTCTGATAATTGTCTCCATATGGTCTTAGCATACTGACAAGCATACAAAACATGTGAAATGGTTTCAATTGGGTTGTTGCACAGAGAACATGCTGATGATTCTACATATCCAATCTTGAATAATAAATTATTGGTACTTAATATATTATGTATGATTTTAAATTGGAACCATATAAGTTCTCTCTAAGTTGAACTTTCTTACTTAAAGTGTTTCCTTTCATGTTGTAAACTGTGCTTTGTTTATCTTCAGCTTTTGTGTATTGTGATCTATTCTGTTTCCTTTGAGAAATGGCAAATGGGTTATTGTCTGCCTCAACTCTATCTCGCATCCAATCTAGTAAGTCTGGCAATGTGGGATCATGGGTGGCAGCGAGTAATCGGACATGTTCATTCCATCTGGCAACCTTGTCTGCAGGCGAACGTCTGGCTACCTTAAACACTATTTCACAGCTTGACAAATCAGAGTCATAGTTCATCAACTGTAGTGTGGTTATACAGTCCCTCAGTGAAATATAGAGCTTCCTCAAAGCTTGGGCATCATGAGAGTTAAGAACAGGGCCGTTCGTTATTTTCTCAATGAATGCTCTTGCAACTTTCATTCTGTGTCCAAATGAGCGCTCAAGTTCCTTGAGTGCGAGGGCATAGTGTCTACCGCTGTAACCAAGCCCTTCCACCAGTTGTTTCACTTCGCCTTCTAGGTGAGATTGTAGAACGTCCATTCGTCTTGCGTCATTAATTCCTTTTCTTGAATGAATGTGATAATAGAATTGCTCAATGAACTTAGGCCATTGCAAGGCACTTCCATTAAATCTTGGAATGTCGACTCTTGGCAAATCTCTGTCACTTTCAACCTTTATCAGTGCATGAGCAATCTGGTCTGTGATTGGTTCATTTTCCCATTGTAGATGTGTTTCTTCTCCAATAATCAAGTCATCAATCCATGAGTCTATGCAACTCCCATTTTGTATCCTTGTTTGGCGTGCTTGTGTTCTGTCTCTACCTTGTAATCTATCTTGTAGTCCGTCTCTGAATACTGCTTGTGGTCTTTCTTCTCCTTGGACTTGCTCTCTGTATCTAAAATGTGCTTGCTGTTCTCTAAGTTGTGTTTGTTGACTGTATCCGAGTTGTGCTTGTTGATCATCTCGAAGTTGTGCTTCCTGTTTGTGTGGTTGTTGTGCTTGCTGTTCATCTCGAAATTGTGCTTGCTGTTCATCTCGAAATTGTGCTTGCTGTTCATCTCTAAGTTGTGCTTGCTGTCTGTACCTGAGTTGTGCTTGTTGTTCATCTCTAAGTTGTGCTTGCTGTCTGTTTGGTTGTTGTGCTTGCTGTTCATCTCTCATGTTTGCTTGTTGCCTATCTCTAAGTTGTGCTTGGTGTTCATATCGAAGTTGTGCTTGCTGTCTGTACCTGAGTTGTGCTTGTGGCTCATCTCTAATTTGTGCTTGTTGTTCATCTCTAAGTTGTGCTTGCTGTCTGTATGGTTCTTCAATTTCTTGTGATTGTTCAGAGATCTATGAGTACCTATCTGTTTCTTCAGTTATTTCGGATTGTCTTTCTTGTAATGTGTTGTTTTGGTTCACTTGTGTTTCTATCGAGTCATGAACAGCTTTAGATTTATCAGGTAATTCAGTTTCAGAGTTGTTGTCAGTGTGTTGAGAACTAATGATCATGCTCTGTAATACTTGGGCTTCAAGCTCTGCCATTTCAGTTTCATGTTTAGCCCTGAGTGTAGCTAATTGAATGTCAACTTGTGCCTTTTGTTTAGCGTGCATAGCTTTCAACTTGGCAGTTTCTGCTTGTAAAAGTAGCTTGTCTTTGTATTCTTTGCTTGACCTACTTCCTACAGAACTTTTCACTTTACTCGGAGATTTTACACTGCTCTGGGTAGGGAATTTTGGTACTTCAAACATGTTATCAAGTCCTGAATGAATACATGGAAAATCTGTATCCGATTTAGCAGTAGACTTGCCTTTCTTGTTAGGTTACGAATAGAACCGACACTTGCAGTTTTGACGGGCTTCGGTATCTCAGATTGATTTAACTCACTGTGGAAATGTGTAGCTGCCGATCTGTACCCGTCCTAACACTAGTGCGAGCTTTCTTAGCAGGTCTACGTATAGGAATGTCATCATCAAGTTCAAAACAGGAGGAATGCCTTGTGTTGATCGTTTGGGTCGAACTTCCGGTGGTTCACGACATTGTTCACTGTCGCTCATTGTGGACGAAACTTAAAATAAACTTTTTGTTCGTGAAAGAACGTGAAGGTAACTTCCGTCTAACTGTGGAATGAAAACGCGGTATCTGTTTTACCGGTTTATTTTAGTTTTCTTTGGTGTTTTACACATTGTTTACACGCACAACATTCATGCTTTCGTACAGTGGGCTCAAGAGAAGGGAAGTAACTCTAATGTACACTTTCATTTGAAAAAAAAGATTTTTAGATAACGTTACTCGAATGGTGTGAAATTTACTTGTTACGTTACGCGAACGAGATTTGCATACAACAAACATTTTGTCTTAAAGTATATAAATATATATATATATATATATTTATATATAAGTTGCATTAGCGCGCTCCAAATTTATGATGTTATAAGGCCCGAATTAAAGACAATCTTTAGAAAGTAACAGAAAACAAACGAAACATCGTAGAAAATTCATTCAGTCGCGGGTTAATTAACAATTTGTGTGCGGGTGTCGTGACTTGACTTTGTTTTGAACGCCCGTATATAGTCCGTATTCGCGATGTAGATGCACTATATTTCGTGAAAAGGGTACCGGAATCATCAACTGGGAATTCCGCCAGCAGAGCTAATTAGTGCCTAAGCCAAAATACTGCTCCGAGGTGGAGGGTCTGTAAATTCTGCCACAGGGGCTAAAGTGGGTAAAATAGAAATACGCAACGTAAGGGTTAAAAATACAATGGACTGGTCATTGAATGCAATTTTAACAGCATTTTTAGCTCATCAGGCCTGAAAGGCCAGATGTGCTTATGGCATGGGCCGTCCGTTCGTCGTTCGTCTATCCGTAAATTTTTCACTCTTTCGAACCGCTACACCCCCAAAGCTTAATTTTGTCGGTTGGTACCCCTCACCTAGGGTGTCAAAGTTTGTTCATCACGAATTCCAACGCCCACAGATATGGCCGCCAGAGATGTCAAAAGTAAAACCTTTAAACGACTTCTTCTCCGAAAGCGCTTGATACAGGAATGTGAAATTTTGTCATTAAAGGAAGGCCGAAATAAATTATTTTCTATTGAATTCTTAACTGCAATTGGTTCATTAGACTATTTTGTGAAAAACGAGACCCCCAAAAAATCCATATGTTGTTCCTATATTAAACTAGAGCGACTTGAAAACACCGAAAAACATCGTCTGCTTTTCACCCGTGACCAACAAACCAAAAATGGGGCGGGGCTTAGAGAGTTGGAAGATACCGGAAGTGACGTACGTGAAGGGACCGGTTGTAAACATTCGCTTTCTATTTACAATGACAAACACTGGGGAATCGGTCAGTTAATCTGTTATATCTACGCTTTGCAATAATGCCACATCGCTTTTCTGCTGTAAACTGTTCGAGTAATGTTAGTTATCAAGTTTCACTTAACAAATGTACCAAAATATCTTTATACATATCAAATATAATTGATATAACTAGTGAGAGACGGTGGATTCATAGACGTTCGTAGACATAGGATAAAACAAATGCTAATGATATATAAGATGACAAAATGAAACCAAGATATGATAATATGAATGAAATATAGTTGAGACAACGAAATCAGATAGTCGGTGTTGTTGTTATTTTTTGTTAGAGAATGTTTGTGTTTAAAATAAAACAACAAACATGAGATAAGCACGCTGGCGAAGTAGGCCCTATTGTAAGCCATCGACAATAAAAGCACTTCACAACATCCTGTTTTTAAACGTTGTTAATCAACCGACAACCTAATTTACTAACTGTACATTACAACAATCAAAGTAACTCACCACATATTTTAAAACATCAAAAGAATTTCATTAGCAACGATAATAATACGTCTTCAAATCCACCTATGAAAACATCGCATCCCAATGTTACATTTTACGATTTAGTTATCACTTATTACACATTAAAACATTCAGAATCTAATAGATAATAAGATAATGTTTTCAATAAAAAGTGTGGTGAATCAAATATAATCAAATAAACATCGTATTAAATTGACAATTCATCAAGAGTGTCTATTAATGCAAGAAACTTACCTTATAAATGTATCCTAAAGGACAATATGAATATCCAAATGCACATTAGACACAAAATGTAAACCTATAATTCCATCAATGACAGTACTTGGAAACAGAAGATGGTCAAATAATAACCCTCTTTCAGCAAAAGTCTTTTTTGCAAATGGCAAGATAGAAAACCAAATAGTTATGATGATTTTACACTAAACATAATTTCATTTGCTGACAACATCTAGACTGAATGTCGCGTTAATGTTTATTTCGTATTTCCTTTGTGTCACCAAGACAGGACGGTTGACAATAAACATGTATGACATGCTGGTCACCGACTTGCCATTTGTTATGTAATGGAACAAAACCGTGTCAGAGGCTTTGTTTGTGGAGTATGCCCGCTGGGGAGGGAAAGGGGAAGGGCCGATAGGTCCGCCCCCCCTTTCCCGACGCCAAGGGCATACTCCACAAACAAAGCCGAGGACAAGGTTTTGATCTTACTTATGAACCGACAGAAATTATGATTTAGATATAATTTCAATATTTTGTCTTCGCGTGGCATCATTGGTATATACTGCTGGGAGTTCAACTGCTATGAAGAGAGCACACCCGCTCCCTGCACGTGCTTTGCGCTCGCTATCCACGCCATGCACGTGAGCTGCATGCGCTATCTGCCTCGTGGAGTTCACATGATTGTTACTGTGGAAAATACATCATTGTTCTCGTGGGCCTTTATAGCCGAGTTGTCAAAGGCGCCAGTTTAGTAAGCGGGTGGTGCAGGGTTCGAAACCAGGCATTCAAAGCTTATGTTTGTGATTTGTGATTTGTCAAAAATGTGATATTTTGTGATGGTATTTATTCGAAGAAGGACTTTGAATCAAAGTATTTCAAAACGTGTATAATTCCCAATCAAAATAAATTTCCGATAGATTCTAGAGTAAGCCCCCAGCATTCCTAGAGTAAGCCCTGGGCATTCTTTGAGAATGCCCGGCAAACTGACAATAGAGGTTTACCCGGTAAAAGTAGAACCTAATAGAACAATAGAGTGACGTCACTAGAGGTTTATAAATAATTGAATCGGTCCAGTAAACTTGTTATCAGTACAAACATAATTACACTCCTTCCTTCTCACATACTCAGCTTCTTAATTGCGTAAACTAATTTGCTGTAACAACACTACTCCACTTTGATCTGGAAGAAACATCTATATGGTCCGCTAAACTGAGAATTGTGTGTTGATGTGCAGAAGTGACACATAAAAGCTATCAGACTATTAATTAAACCATTTCTTTTTCATTAACGAGATGTGCATTAAAATGCTTCTGGTAACATAATTCTTTTATTCGATAATCTTTGTTGTCTATATCAATCTGTGTAATCAAAATGTATATGTTTAGCGTGTACAATAGAGCAATCTTCATGTAAATTTGATTGAGCTTGTTGACCAATCCAGTTCATTTATTTATTCATGAAAGTGAAGTGAAAATGGTTTGCATTGCATTACATCATACATAGAATATTTTAATTGACAAACTTAAAATACAGTAATCTTTTATAAAATACACAATGTTATTTATAAATCTGCAATGTTGTCTCGCTTGTTTGAACAGTCAATCGTTCAGTGTATATGAAATTATACCTACCATATATATTTATTTATTAATACATACAGAACAAATTAACATGCCGATTATGGAACATAATTTGATCAATTGATGCTACTTAATCTCTCTTCACCCGATTGCCGCGATAATCTTCTTCCCTTGTTTCAGTGTCACTTGAACTGTCTAGTTCCGTGATTAATTGCTACAAAATTACTATACAAAAGCGCAGAATGCACTCTAATTAAGCACGCCTTAGTTGTTATAACCATATGAAATCGCTAGTTGAATAGTTAAGTACAGTCAAGCCGCGATAATCCGGCCACCGATAATCCGAATCTCGCAGTTTCCGAACGGTAGGAAGATGTAACCAATCTAATCTCTATAGTAGTCCTCAGTACTCAGTAGTCCGAACATTTCACTATCCGAACGTTTTTGATGAAAAACGGAAGCGTTCGGATTATCGAGGCCTGACTGTAATCCGTTTATTGAAAATTGGGGTTGTTTTGATGAAGTTTTCTGTCTTATATGAGCAGTTTAAAAGTGGGGAAAACGCGTTAAATTATGATAAGCGGCCATGATGAGGCTCCTCTACGTACGTCACAACACGATACGCTTCAGCGACCGGTGCCCACTTTCATTCTGGTCGCAGGGGCTTAATTAGGCACTTTTTTAAAAAGCCGTATATAAGTAATTTATGGGTCGATTTCAGAAATTTAAAATCGAGCAATTGTCAAATTGAAACCCCTTTTCAACGAATACGAATGTGACCATATGTCATTTCATCTAACCTTTTACATCTTTGTAGGATGGAGATACAAGTTTGTAAATTTGGTTGAGACAAATTATGAAATATGAACTTTGCAGGGGGTTCACCCTAAAAGGTATTCGCGATGTAGATGCGATATATTTCGTGAAAACGGTACCGGAATCATCAACTGGGAATTCCGCCAGCAGAGCTAATTAGTGCCTAAGCCAAAATACTGCTCCGAGGTGGAGGGTCTGTAAATTCTGCCACAGGGGCTAAAGTGGGTAAAATAGAAATACGCAACGTAAGGGTTAAAAATACAATGGACTGGTCATTGAATGCAATTTTAACAGCATTTTTAGCTCATCAGGCCTGAAAGGCCAGATGTGCTTATGGCATGGGCTGTCCGTTCGTCGTTCGTCTATCCGTAAATTTTTCACTCTTTCGAACCGCTACACCCCCAAAGCTTAATTTTGTCGGTTGGTACCCCTCACCTAGGGTGTCAAAGTTTGTTCATCACGAATTCCAACGCCCACAGATATGGCCGCCAGAGATGTCAAAAGTAAAACCTTTAAACGACTTCTTCTCCGAAAGCGCTTGATACAGGAATGTGAAATTTTGTCATTAAAGGAAGGCCGAAATAAATTATTTTCTATTGAATTCTTAACTGCAATTGGTTCATTAGACTATTTTGTGAAAAACGAGACCCCCAAAAAATCCATATGTTGTTCCTATATTAAACTAGAGCGACTTGAAAACACCGAAAAACATCGTCTGCTTTTCACCCGTGACCAACAAACCAAAAATGGGGCGGGGCTTAGAGAGTTGGAAGATACCGGAAGTGACGTACATAAAGGGACCGGTTGTAAACATTCGCTTTCTATTTACAATGACAAACACTGGGGAATCGGTCAGTTAATCTGTTATATCTACGCTTTGCAATAATGACACATCGCTTTTCTGCTGTAAACTGTTCGAGTAATGTTAGTTATCAAGTTTCACTTAACAAATGTACCAAAATATCTTTATACATATCAAATATAATTGATATAACTAGTGAGAGACTGTGGATTCATAGACGTTCGTAGACATAGGATAAATCAATGCTAATGATATATAAGATGACAAAATGAAACCAAGATATGATAATATGAATGAAATATAGTTGAGACAACGAAATCAGATAGTCGGTGTTGTTGTTATTTTTTGTTAGAGAATGTTTGTGTTTAAAATAAAACAACAAACGTGAGATAAGCACGCTGGCGAAGTAGGCCCTATTGTAAGCCATCGACAATAAAAGCACTTCACAACATCCTGTTTTTAAACGTTGTTAATCAACCGACAACCTAATTTACTAACTGTACATTACAACAATCAAAGTAACTCACCACATATTTTAAAACATCAAAAGAATTTCATTAGCAACGATAATAATACGTCTTCAAATCCACCTACGAAAACATCGCATCCCAATGTTACATTTTACGATTTAGTTATCACTTATTACACATTAAAACATTCAGAATCTAATAGATAATAAGATAATGTTTTCAATAAAATGTGTGGTGAATCAAATATAATCAAATAAACATCGTATTAAATTGACAATTCATCAAGAGTGTCTATTAATGCAAGAAACTTACCTTATAAATGTATCCTAAAGGACAATATGAATATCCAAATGCACATTAGACACAAAATGTAAACCTATAATTCCATCAATGACAGTACTTGGAAACAGAAGATGGTCAAATAATAACCCTCTTTCAGCAAAAGTCTTTTTGCAAATGGCAAGATAGAAAACCGGCTATAAAGGCCCACGAGAACAATGATGTATTTTCCACAGTGACAATCATGTGAACTCCACGAGGCACAAACTTAAAATACAGTAATCTTTTATAAAATACACAATGTTATTTATAAGTCTGCAATGTTGTCTCGCTTGTTTGAACAGTCAATCGTTCAGTGTATATGAAATTATACCTACCATATATATTTATTTATTAATACATACAAAACAAATTAACATGCCGATTATGGAACATAATTTGATCAATTGATGCTACTTAATCTCTCTTCACCCGATTGCCGCGATAATCTTCTTCCCTTGTTTCAGTGTCACTTGAACTGTCTAGTTCCGTGATTAATTGCTACAAAATTACTATACAAAAGCGCAGAATGCTAGGGGATGTGCATTATGTTGAGAACAATCTATTTCAGTCGTCAACATCAAACAATATAATCCCGGTTGAACTACAGAGCCCATGGCTCTATTTTTCACAATTTAGAACTGAAGGTGTTGATAATTCATAAGTGATTATAAGTGAAGCTGAAGAGGGTAATCCTGTTTTAATTATGTTAAGGCTGTGCAATATTATTGCAATACCAATATATTGCAATACATAGTTGTGCAATACATGTATTGCAATACGATTTTCATATCGCAATATATTGCACTAACAAATATTAAGTCAAATTTATTCATTTATCTTATAAAAGGCACATTTACTGGCTTAATTTGTATAAAGAAAACCATTTTGAAGTGCTAGAAAGTATGTTGGACTGTATTAAAAATGATCTTTTTAAAGATCTGAAAGTCTTTATCAAATGTGTCATGTTTAAACTACAAAAAGAAGTATAAAAGTTGAATGTAGAATTCATTTAGCATGTTACAATATCATTGGCACTAGTTAAAATGGTCTCTAGAGAAATATCTTATTGTCAGAGGATCTTCCAATATATTGTGGTACGTATTGCAATACATTACAGTTCAGCAATACGTATCGCAATAAAAAAAATTGAGGCAGTACACAGCCCTTAATTATGTTATTACATATAACAAGTATACTTTACATTTTAGCTCATCAGGTCTGAAAGGCCCGATGGGCTTATGGCATGGCATGGCGTCCGGCGTCCGTCCGTCCGCCGGTCCGTCCGTCCGTCCGTCCGTCCGCCTGTCCGTCCGTCCAGCCGTAATAATTCATCTAATCGTTTCCGGAGCAGAACTCGAAAACCATTTATCATATCTTTCTGAAACTTCACATATGTATTACACATTTACTGGAGTGGTGCCTTTTGATATTTTCAGATTTTAAATTTTTTTATTTTGTTTCCTTTCCATGGAAACGTGTTGAAATTGAACTCTGTTCAGGGATATGTTCGTTTCCGGAGCAGAACTCAAAAACCACTCATCATATCTTTCTGAAACTTCACATGTGTATCCCCCACCTTCTGAAGAGGTGCCTTTTGATATTTATACATTTCTGAAAATGTTTTCCTTTTTTTTACGGAAATGTTTTGGATTTGGACTCTGTTCTACGATAGCTTACTTTCCTGAGCAGATGGGTCATATCTTTCTTAAACTTTGTGTGTGTATTATCATTTCTTTGTGAATTATCCATACTATATTGGTATCTCAGGAGCAGAACTCCAAAACCCTTTATCATATCTGAACTCAGCATGTGTATTACCCACTAACTGAAGTAGTAGATATACAATTATCTGTCAAAGATGTGTTTTACAAATTATGTGGGACTGGTGGGATATGTCATCTTCTGATGACTCTTGTGACTCTTACTATTTATGATGTTACATAAATAATTGCGATTTTGTTAACAGGTGGTACCACTTGTACAGTTGATAATCAAACAGCAGTTGCAGTTCAGTCTCTTCTGGAGTCGCAAGGTGTACAGGCCAGCACAGAATCACAGGGTAAGTTCAATCAGCTCACTCTTCCTTTTCAACACCTTATTTTTATCTACTGGTTTGTAATACCGTGGGATATAGTCGTCGCCCTGTCCGTTATCATTCCA
The DNA here is from genome assembly GCA_936450465.1 of Gibbula magus. Lineage (NCBI taxonomy): Eukaryota > Metazoa > Mollusca > Gastropoda > Trochida > Trochidae > Gibbula > Gibbula magus. Next base: position 52,979,360 of record OW388299.1, read on the forward strand.
TTTTTCGGAGCAGAACTCGAAAACCGTTCATGATATCTTAATGAAACTTTCCATGTGTATTATTCACCAACTAAAGTGTTGCCTTTTTCGTTTCCATAGAAACGCATTGGATTTGAACTTTGTTCAGAGATGGATCTGCTCCAGGAGCAGAACTCCAAAACCCTTCATTTTCTCTGAAACTCAGCATGTGTATTAACCACTAACTAAAGTAGTAGATATGTCAAAGATGTGTTTTACAATTTATGTGGGACCGGTGGGATATGTTATCTTCTGATGACTATTGTTTAATTTAGAGAGAGTGCTCATGCTGTCTTTCTGTGGAAGTGTATCTGTCTGTTTAACATTCTTTAGCATTTATATCTTTTATCGTCAGAAACCCTTGATATATTACAGATATATACCGTATTTCCTCTAATTTGGGCCGGGCCTCAAATATACACCACGTGTATTGGTCAAACCTGAGAATAAAATAAGGGCCGGGCCTCAAATAAGCGCCAGGCCTCCTATAAGCGCCGGGGAATAAGATCCCCTACATGTTAATAAGGGCCCGGGCCCCTATTAGAGGAAATACGGTATTCTCCCTTCAGATCCTAACCTGTTCTAGAAGGCCAATGATCAATGATGATTTAGACTTTCTCATTCCCTGTTTGAAAGTCACAATAGCAGCAGACGGAATTGAATTCAAGGTCACATATACCAAACGTTAATAATGACATTATTTCATCGAGAAGTACTGACTGTTGCTGAAAATTAACATTTTTGTGTTGGTCGACTCTGTATATAGTGACGATATAATTGTAACATGATTTCGGTGTATCCTTGATTCTGATTGGTTGATTTGCCTATGTTGAATGACAATGAATACCCGGAAATTACTTGGGGCGAATCACCGCGAACATATAATCTATTTGCTAGATTCGGCCCAAATGCTTATGGCATGGGATGGCATCCGTCCATTCATCCGTGCGTCCGTCCGTAAACTTTTCGCTTTTTCAACTTCTTCTCAAGAACCAATGACTCCACTGAGCTGAAATTTTATGTGCAGACTCCTTGGCCAATGGGGATTCTAAATTGTAGATTTCGTTACCCAATAACCCCAATTGGGTCACAGGGGTCACATCCTTAAAAACCTATTTTCATCTTCTTCTCCAATTCCAAAATGTCTAGAGAGCTGAAAAGTTGTGTGCAGACTCCTTGGCCAATGGGGATTCTAAATTGTAGATTTTGTGACCCCGTGACCCCAAAGGGGGTCACAGGGGTCACATCCTTAAAATCCTATTTTCATCTTCTTCTCCAATTCCAAAAGTCTAGAGAGCTGAAAAGTTGTGTGCAGACTCCTTAGCCAATGGGGATTCTAAATTGTAGATTTCGTGACCCCGTGACCCCAAATGGGGTCACAGGGGTCACATCCTTAAAACCTATTTTCATCTTCTTCTCCATTTCCAAAAGGTCTAGAGAGCTGAAAAATTGTGTGCAGACTCCTTGGCCAATGGGGATTCTAAATTGTAGATCTTGTGAACCCACGACCCCAAATGGGGTCACAGGGGTCACATCCTTAAAACCTATTTTCATCTTCTTCTCCAGCTCAAAAAGGTCTAGAGAGCTGAAAAGTTATGTGCAGACTCCTTGGCCAATAGGGATTCAAAATTGTAGATTTGTGACCCTCTGACCCCAATCTAGGTCACGGGTCATGACCCAAAAACCTATTTTCATCTTTATCTCAAGTATGTAAAGCTCTAGAAAGGTGAAATGTTGTGTAGTCAAAGTGTTTGGTCAAAGGTGATTCTTAATTGTAAGATTGGTGACCCTGTGACTCCAAATGTGGGTCACAGGGGTCATGATCTAAATACCTATTTTTTGCTAAATAACAATGTATTACTTGAAAAAAATCAATGAAATCCTGATGAGCTACAGAGCCCATGGCTCTATTTTATTGTATTTCTTTTGAAAGATTGTCTTTAAATCAGGCCTCATAATATCATAAATACGAAAAATGTGATATATATATATACGGGATTGCGCTTGCTGTGTCTTTATTATTTTTTTGACATCTTTCCCCTTTATTTTGGCGTAAATATATTTGAAAACAACCAATTGGTTCAGATGATATGATATGCGTGAGTAAGGCAGTTACCGCTTTTGTAAAGCTAATTATCGATGCGTTACGGGTCAACAATGCACACGCAATATGGTGTGATTTTTGCTGGACATTTCGACCGGACATTGACAAAGGCTCGTTGTCGTGGCGAACTGCAAGGCATTAATACAGAGCTTATCATGGAGCGACTCCCGGAGACAACTCAACTCGCAGCCCGCGAAGAGGGCGTGCTCCTTGGTAGACATCAGATTTTAATTCTAAGGTTCGTCTCCGGGAACCGGGGTACCTCTGAATTATTTTGGGCCATCCCGGACCATTCTCGCTCTCTCAAGTTAAAGTCTGTAATTTGTCAGGGCTAGGAGTTGTGCATTATATTGAGAACAATCTATTTCAGTCTTCAACATCAAACAATACACAGTATTGATGAAGGCTAATTGGCAATATCACTCAACTTGAAAATAGTAAGAAATAAGATAGCACTGAGAATTCAAAATTCATCATCACTTATCAAATTATTTGCAGGTGATGAAGAAGACTTGTTTCAGTGTGGGAAATGCAAGAAACAGTTCACATCTCTGGCGCTGTTCATGGGTCACAAACAAAGTCGATGCAGTGGGGGAAGTGTTGGCGGCAACGCAGCTATCCGTATTGCGACAGATGGTGGATTGGCTCACACCGTGGCGACCACCTTCCAGCCAACACTCCCAGCTTCTGTGCTGTCTCAGGTCTGCAGTGCTGCTGCTTTCTTTTTCATTTAATGGACAATTTTTGGAAGACAAGTTTTTCACGTAACTTGTGCTAAACGACACAGCTAATGTGTTGGATTTGATGTGTATTAAGATACTGAGATATCACGGAAGTAAGTGTGTCATATGACTTTTACGAGACATGAGAGCAATGGTTATACAGAAGTTTTTTTTACAGTTTCCGGTATATATATATAGCACAATTTGAGTGTCTTTTCAATCTGAATCTCTTAAAAATAAGCAAAACATGTTTATAAAAGTTTGCGTTGACTTAATTACCTTGACCAATGTTGATTATTTGTAATTTGTTGACTGGTCGCTGGTTAATGCCTTATTTGGTATATATGTTAGCAATGGCGGATTCAGAGTTGGTACAGGGGGTCCAAACCCAAAATAACACCAGAACACAATAGATTGCCAGTAGATTAGAATTAGATTAGATGGAATTTCATACACCAATGTGGAAAGATGTTATGCAGTGTGGTATGGTATAATATGACTATTTTCAATGAGTGAAGTACACAATATGTATGTATTTATGATCTACATAGAACCTGGGGACTGGGTACAATTCTGCTGGCCTGACTCCTTCCCCTGTCTGTCAGCCCCTTAGCCAGGGCATGGTTCTGACTGACGACCTCATGGCCTTTACCAACCTGCACCCATCTCTCCAGCAGCAGACTATACAAATGGTGAGCTGCCAATTTCCTTCATAACCCAAAGAGCTTACGACATGGCAAGGCCTCCAGTTACCGCCTGCCATCCATCCTTCCTTAAACTTTATGTATTTTCCTTATTTTCCACAATTATTCCCTCTTGAGTGTGTTGTCTTGTTCCTTAATGTCAGGAGAAATGTACAGAGAAAACAAGAGAAATATAATTATTTCTTAATGGTATGTGTTGTTTATACCCCCCAGAGTTACCCTCCTTTGCCTGATCATCCAATTCGTTTTCAACTTATTATTATCCTCCACAACAATAAAGTTGTCTGGGGATATGGAAATGTGCGTCCGTGCATGTGTGTGTGCGTGCGTCCAAGTTTCGTTTCCGGACCAGAACTAAAAAAATGTAACAACTAGCTTAATGAAACTTTGTATGAGAAACAGTCATCATGTGTAGATGTGCCTTTTGGGGTTTTTGATGTTTTTAGCTCATCAGGCCTGTAAAGGCCAGATGGGCTTATGGCATGGCCCGGCGTCTGGTGTCCGGCGTCCGTCTGGCGTTGTCCGTAAACTTTTGACATTTTCGACTTGGATCTTATTAAATTCTTCATTATCTTCTTGATCTCTTTCTGCGACAGTGATGACCTTGACGTAGTCAGTGCTCGTGTGATAGAGTTTGAAACATGGTGCCGCACAAAGCAACATTACATTATGTACATTCATAAGAAGACTCTCTGCTATTCTTTTCTTCTTTCTTGCTGGTGCATTGCCTAATTCTATCTGTTTTGCCAGGAGCATTCTTTTTGCCTTAAAGCATACCACACACATCCTTGTGATGTTTTTTTTCATTCCGATGGGCTCAATCAAAAGTGACGTCTATGAAGATGAGTGACACTGGTCACTCGTGCTCGGCCGATGCCGAGGACGTCTGCACAGCGATGGAACTTGTTCCTTGTCCACAAATGTTACTATATGTTGCGCTACAGCCTTCCTGAATTTCCGACCCATTTTGAGAGGTTTATCCTTACTGTTTTCTTCTGAGACTATAGAGTTCAGTGTTGAGGACATGGAACCAAACAAGTTTCCACCACTTCAGGGCCTTCAATTGTAACGGCATGCAGGGTTCCCTCTGACGCAGAAAACCTGCATATATGACGCAGATTATAATAAAAATATGCATTAAAAAACCTGCTGTGTTGTGTCTCACGCAGTTAAATCATAAACCAAAACCATGCAATTCAAAATGTGATAAATGTAAGTATGTGAACTTGATTTTCTGTTTTAAAGTTATTCCGAATCGAAGAGCGTCGCTTGTTATATATAGTAACATCATGGCTTCTCATTTGCATACTAAACTGGGCTCGTGTAACTTCGGTATAACACTGCTAACATTTGATTGGCTCACGAAAGGTAACGAACTCAGTAGTCCTATATTTGTACATTCATGACCACAATATGAGACACGTTGTCGAGTGCGATAGTGAAACTCCTGCTATTTTACTAGCGATTAGAACAACTTTTTCTAAGCGACATTTGTTTACAAGAGACAAGGAACCATACCAACATTGGAAAGAAAAAGTTAAAATGCTTTCGACGAAACAATGATAAAAGAGAGACAATACATGTTCATTCACATTAAAGGATCGTAACTTGCGTAGGAAATGTAATCTTTGTTGACATATTTTGAAAACAGCATCAGTATTAGCATTCAAATTCAATTTACTATCTATTATTGCGCCAAGTTACCTATACTCAACATTGTCACCATTGATACATACCGAGTTACTAACGCTTTTGTTGTTCCTGAGGTAAATAATAAGTTCTTTTGTTTTTTGTAAAATTTAACGTTAGAACATTTTTCTCACACCAGGTCACAAAGTGGTTGATATTATCTCTGTAAGAAAGTTCATTATCTTGAATTAGTCTTACCAATGCCACATCATCAGCAAACTTCACAGTTATATTATAGGGACTATTATTTACTGTGATGACTATGGCACATAACAAACACTTCATGTTTCATGTTCCATGTCGGCAGCCATTCGGTCTGCTAGCTCTCAACAGAAGCACACTTCCGGTGTTACATGCGAGCACTCGTTAATTCATACACATGGAATGTAAATCGAAGTAACTGGTTCTACATAACCAATACGCTACATTCCTCCACTTTTAGTTAACAACTTGTTCAAGCAATTAATGAACAACAATACTAACTTCAACAATCACAGAAAAAGAAAATAGTGATCAAATTAAAAGTTCACTGGAAAACTTCCAATAGAGTTCACTAACACAGAACTTCACAACTTAACCCTAACGATGCGTATTTCCATTTTACCCATTTTAGCCCCTGTGGCGGAATTTACTGACCCTCCAGCTCGCAGCAGTATTTTGGCTTAGGCACTAATAAGCTCTGCTGCCGGAATTTCGAGGTGGCGATTCCAATACCATTTTTACGTAATATACCGCATCTACGTGGCGAATACAGACTATATGAACAGAGCAACACAGAGCAACATTACAATCTGTACATTCATAAGAAGACTCTCTGCCTACTCGTTTTCTCTTCCTTGCTGACGCATTGCCTTCTTCTTTCTATTCTAAATGGTAGATTGTGTCATCCCGTAACCCCAAATGGGGTCACAGGGGTCACATCCTTAAACACCTTTTTTCATCTTCTTCTCCAGTTCCAAAAGGTCTAGAAAGCTGAAAAGTTGTGTGCAGACTCCTTGGCCAATGGGTATTCTTAATTGTAGATTGTGTGATCCCGTGACCCCAAATGGGGTCACAGGGGTCACATCCTTAAAAACCTATTTTCATCTCCTTCTCCAGTTCCAAAAGGTCTAGAAAGCTGAAAAGTTGTGTGCAGACTCCTTGGTCAATGAGGATTTAAAATTGTAGATTTTGTGACCCTGTGACCCCAATCTAGGTCACGGGTCACGACCCAAAAACCTATTTTCATCTTTATCTCAAGTATATAAAGCTCTAGAAAGATGTATTGTTGTGTGGAGACTCTTTGGTCAAAAGTGATTCTTATTTGTAGGATTGGTGACCCTCTAACTCCAAATGTGGGTCAAAGGGGTCATGATTTAAAAACTTATTATTCCCTCGTTAACAATATATTGCTTGAGGTAACTTAGATATTCAACCTTACATAATAAATCAATGAAATCCTGATGAGCTACAGAACCCATGGCTCTATTTTTTACTGTTTGGACCTTGATTCTTTGAAAATTTATAATTATTAACAGTGAATTGTTTGAGGTTTCTGAGGTGAATTAGTTGAATGTGGAGACATCTGTTGTTAAAAATAAAGAAAAGTAAAAAGACTTTCTCGTTATTGTCTGTATTTATAAGTAAACTAAGCTCTGTATTGTTGGATTTAATGCTACCATGCCTCCCCATCTTTTCTCTTTAGTTTGAGGGAAATATGAATTATTCAAACAGACCCGAATGATCAGGCAAATGGGTGTAGAGGGAAGAAACAACACATGCTACTAAAAAATGATTTATTTCTTCCCTCTGTTCTCTGTGTATCTCTTCTGTCATCGGGGAATAAGGCAATACAATCCTCAGGTAAGTTTAGTTATAATCACAAATCATATTTCTGATGGTTGATTTCGCAAAAGAGGCTCATTTTTTGTGTGTTAACTGAGTTGCACATAATTATATCTGGTGTAATAAGCTAACTAAGATGTAAGATGTTCTATAATTATTTTGTAAATGTGACAGTAACCTAACATTCATGGATGTACGTACTTACAAAGTATCTTGTCAAGCCTAACAAAGAAGTTGCACCCAGGATGTTGGAGTTGTGTTTGCTACTGGTTTCAGGTTACAGCACCCTTCACAAACCGCCCGCCCACTGCCAGTGTGTCCATTTTAAGTCCTGTGACAACTGTGTCATCACTTTGTTCAAGTGCGTCAACATTCACAAATACTGTTGCCTCAAATCAAGTGCAGATTCAAACAAGTCCACAAATAAGCATCACAACAGTGCAGACAGACAAGAATGTTGGCCTCCTCAAACCTAGCCCAACAAAAGCAGGTGAGCATTAACCTTTAGCTGCTGAAGTAATTGAAGGCAAACCATTCTCAGAGCCTGTTTGGATTATTATATTTAAACTTATTTACAAAGACAATAATTTGGGATCCAGGCACACTAGTTTTTAAGAGCAATTGTTTCCGAAGCATGATAGCTCGTCTCTAGCACAAGTTGCCATAACTACCAATGTGCTGCACTTGCTGCACATGCTTTTGTGCAAGTTACCTTTGTCACACATTACTGAATGTGACAATTGCTTTACAAACAATGTTTCTAAATGTCCTAAGAATATACAAATTATTGCCTGTTTAATGTACTTTTTATTGAGATAAGACCAGCATATTATGACAAATTTTTACTCTCATTAATTATAAAATTCAAGCAAAATACCACTTTGGGTAAAACACTTATTCCAATATATGTAGCAAATACATAATTAAATGAAATGGTAAATAAATAACCACCAAAAATTATATATTTCAATTTCTTTTATTTCTCATAAATTTGGTTATTATTTCCTGTCTTTGTTTACAGTGTGGGAGCTAGACCATAATGTTTTGCGCTTGAAAATAATAGACTGGATCTATATATAGACTGGAAAATACCTTTACTAATTAGAGCAATTTCTCGGCTTATTTTGGGTCGAACTTTTTTTTGAAAAATTGAGTGTATATATTTCACGGAGATAGATTTATTGCAATTTTCAGATATGTTCATCAACATCCTTGATGGCTCTTTAAATTAGTTAATCTATTCATGGGTCATTTTCATCAAAATTGTCCTGACTTTTTTGTAAATAAAATATTTGTCGCACCTTTGAATACTTACATATCATTGTAAAATGTACTTGGTTTAAATAGTGTTATTTTTTAGTTTTTCAATAAAAAAATCAAAACTTAAATGTAACCCAATACCCAATATCAGCTGTCCCACACACCAACTGCTACTTTCAACTGCTTGAACATTGGCATTTGCATTTACTTGGGTGTATTTGGATTTCTCCTGCCTGTAGTTCATTCCCCATAATATATCTAAACAGCCTATCAACACGAATATCGTGTTTGAGACCTTGTCCGAACATATGATAACTCTAACAAGTCTTGATAATGTAAAAAGCTAGAATAACTAGGCATAGATAATAAACTATATACATTTAAAGCCATGTTTCTAATAAAATTGGGGATTGTTTTTGATTTATTGCTTACATAGTAATATGACAGTCTAGAAAATTTGTCAAACGTAGCACCATTGAAAAACTAATGTAACACCATAGACAAATCACAGTAATTGACCAAACAACAATACATTATCTTCATATTCATCTCACAAGAAATTGAGGATACCCAAGATCTCAATGTAAACAATGTATATAAAAAGTATCCACACCCCCTCTATACGATAGGCTAAAGGAGCGACACCCGTCATCTTGGTTGCGTTTTCAAACCTCTCGACTCGACTACATTCGTAGCTTATATTTCAAAACATACACGACGACAAAAAAATAAACTTATCGCCGATCCTGTATTAGGTTTCATACTAATTGGACATGGGCAACTTTTTGTTAACTTACTTACTTTTCGCCCCAAATTACGCGCTAAGTCGATTCTACCTGCAAACAACATCGAACTACAACTCGCCTAGACGGCAGTGACGTCACTATACTGACTTGAATGCCTCTACACTCTCTCTCAGCTATATTTAGATACAAAGCATGGTCTCCAGTAGATCCCTGCTACTCTCTCAGCTATATTTAGATACAAAGCATGGTCTCCAGTAGATCCCTGCTACTCTCTCAGCTATATTTAGGTACAAAGCATGGTCTCCAGTAGATCCCTGCTACTCTCTCAGCTATATTTAGATACAAAGCATGGTCTCCAGTAGATCCCTGCTACTCTCTCAGCTATATTTAGATACAAAGCATGGTCTCCAGTAGATCCCTGCTACTCTCTCAGCTATATTTAGATACAAAGCATGGTCTCCAGTAGATCCCTGCTACTCTCTCACCTATATTTGGATACAAAGCATGGTCTCCAGTAGATCCCCGCTACTCTCTCAGCTATATTTAGGTACAAAGCATGGTCTCCAGTAGATCCCTGCTACTCTCTCAGCTATATGTAGATACAAAGCATGGTCTCCAGTAGATCCCTGCTACTCTCTCAGCTATATTTAGATACAAAGCATGGTCTCCAGTAGATCCCTGCTACTCTCTCAGCTATATTTAGATACAAAGCATGGTCTCCAGTTGATCCCTGCTACTCTCTCAGCTATATTTAGATACAAAGCATGGTCTCCAGTAGATCCCTGCTACTCTCTCAGCTATATTTAGATACAAAGCATGGTCTCCAGTAGATCCCTGCTACTCTCTCAGCTATATTTAGATACAAAGCATGGTCTCCAGTAGATCCCTGCTACTCTCTCAGCTATATTTAGATACAAAGCATGGTCTCCAGTAGATCCCTGCTACTCTCTCAGCTATATTTAGATACAAAGCATGGTCTCCAGTAGATCCCTGCTACTCTCTCAGCTATATTTAGATACAAAGCATGGTCTCCAGTAGATCCCTGCTACTCTCTCAGCTATATGTAGATACAAAGCATGGTCTCCAGTAGATCCCTGCTACTCTCTCAGCTATATTTAGATACAAAGCATGGTCTCCAGTAGATCCCTGCTACTCTCTCAGCTATATTTAGATACAAAGCATGGTCTCCAGTAGATCCCTGCTACTCTCTCAGCTATATTTAGATACAAAGCATGGTCTCCAGTAGATCCCTGCTACTCTCTCAGCTATATTTAGATACAAAGCATGGTCTCCAGTAGATCCCTGCTACTCTCTCAGCTATATTTAGATACAAAGCATGGTCTCCAGTAGATCCCTGCTACTCTCTCAGCTATATTTAGATACAAAGCATGGTCTCCAGTAGATCCCTGCTACTCTCTCAGCTATATTTAGATACAAAGCATGGTCTCCAGTAGATCCCTGCTACTCTCTCAGCTATATGTAGATACAAAGCATGTTCTCCAGTAGATCCCTGCTACTCTCTCAGCTATATTTAGATACAAAGCATGGTCTCCAGTAGATCCCTGCTACTCTCTCAGCTATATTTAGATACAAAGCATGGTCTCCAGTAGATCCCTGCTACTCTCTCAGCTATATTTAGATACAAAGCATGGTCTCCAGTAGATCCCTGCTACTCTCTCAGCTATATTTAGATACAAAGCATGGTCTCCAGTAGATCCCTGCTACTCTCTCACCTATATTTGGATACAAAGCATGGTCTCCAGTAGATCCCTGCTACTCTCTCAGCTATATTTAGGTACAAAGCATGGTCTCCAGTAGATCCCTGCTACTCTCTCAGCTATATTTAGATACAAAGCATGGTCTCCAGTAGATCCCTGCTACTCTCTCAGCTATATTTAGATACAAAGCATGGTCTCAAGTAGATCCCTGCTACTCTCTCAGCTATATTTAGGTACAAAGCATGGTCTCCAGTAGATCCCTGCTACTCTCTCAGCTATATTTAGATACAAAGCATGGTCTCCAGTATGGTCTCCAGTAGATCCCTGCTACTCTCTCAGCTATATGTAGATACAAAGCATGGTCTCCAGTAGATCCCTGCTACTCTCTCAGCTATATTTAGATACAAAGCATGGTCTCCAGTAGATCCCTGCTACTCTCTCAGCTATATTTAGATACAAAGCATGGTCTCCAGTAGATCCCTGCTACTCTCTCAGCTATATTTAGATACAAAGCATGGTCTCCAGTAGATCCCTGCTACTCTCTCAGCTATATTTAGATACAAAGCATGGTCTCCAGTAGATCCCTGCTACTCTCTCAGCTATATTTAGATACAAAGCATGGTCTCCAGTAGATCCCTGCTACTCTCTCAGCTATATTTAGATACAAAGCATGGTCTCCAGTAGATCCCTGCTACTCTCTCAGCTATATTTAGATACAAAGCATGGTCTCCAGTAGATCCCTGCTACTCTCTCAGCTATATTTAGATACAAAGCATGGTCTCCAGTAGATCCCTGCTACTCTCTCAGCTATATGTAGATACAAAGCATGGTCTCCAGTAGATCCCTGCTACTCTCTCAGCTATATTTAGATACAAAGCATGGTCTCCAGTAGATCCCTGCTACTCTCTCAGCTATATTTAGATACAAAGCATGGTCTCCAGTAGATCCCTGCTACTCTCTCAGCTATATTTAGATAGAAAGCATGGTCTCCAGTAGATCCCTGCTACTCTCTCAGCTATATTTAGATACAAAGCATGGTCTCCAGTAGATCCCTGCTACTCTCTCAGCTATATTTAGATACAAAGCATGGTCTCCAGTAGATCCCTGCTACTCTCTCAGCTATATTTAGATACAAAGCATGGTCTCCAGTAGATCCCTGCTACTCTCTCAGCTATATTTAGATACAAAGCATGGTCTCCAGTAGATCCCTGCTACTCTCTCAGCTATATTTAGATACAAAGCATGGTCTCCAGTAGATCCCTGCTACTCTCTCAGCTATATTTAGATACAAAGCATGGTCTCCAGTAGATCCCTGCTACTCTCTCAGCTATATTTAGATACAAAGCATGGTCTCCAGTAGATCCCTGCTACTCTCTCAGCTATATTTAGATACAAAGCATGGTCTCCAGTATGGTCTCCAGTAGATCCCTGCTACTCTCTCAGCTATATTTAGATACAAAGCATGGTCTCCAGTAGATCCCTGCTACTCTCTCAGCTATATTTAGATACAAAGCATGGTCTCCAGTAGATCCCTGCTACTCTCTCAGCTATATTTAGATACAAAGCATGGTCTCCAGTAGATCCCTGCTACTCTCTCAGCTATATTTAGATACAAGGCATGGTCTCCAGTAGATCCCTGCTACTCTCTCAGCTATATTTAGATACAAAGCATGGTCTCCAGTAGATCCCTGCTACTCTCTCTGCTATATTTAGATACAAAGCATGGTCTCCAGTAGATCCCTGCTACTCTCTCAACTCTGACCATCTTAAATTAGACTCACTCATCTAACTTGGTCACATCTTGCACACTGAATCTGAATCTCACCCATTACTGAATTGGTATGAGTTGTGTGAATATATGTTGCAGGACGACGCAGTGCACAGTCGACTGTGGTCTCACCAGCAAGTGGAGCGGTAGGGGAGATTGACGGCGCCAAGATGCGTAAGCAGAACAAGCCGGTTGCTGTGCAACAAGCAGAGGAGCCTGCCAAGAAGAAACTACGCTGTCAATATTGTGATAAATTATTTGCAAAGAACTTTGATCTGCAACAGCATATCCGTGCACACACTGGAGAGAAACCATTTCAATGCATTGTTTGTGGCAGAGCTTTTGCACAGAAATCCAATGTGAAGAAACACATGGCAACACACAAGGTTGGCAGTAACGCTTATCATCCAGCATTCAACTGTCTGGTGTCGTCTATCATCCATAAACCTTGCAAAAGTAACTTACCTCGCTCAAACGCTCTTCAATGTATCTACCGCGGGGGCATCCATGGCTCCCAAAATTTAGATCCAATTCAGTTTGACTTATAATCAAATCGAAGATCTTGTGTTTTTACAGCTGAACAAAATGAAAATCTTAACATTCAAGCTTTATTTTTACATGACTGAACATTTGTTTAAACAAAGTTTTATTCAACTGAATTTGATATTGTCATTGATAAACAAATGTTTGTTTTCATTCAGCTTTCTAGTTTGTCACATATACGACTCGCTTTTCAGATGCTGATTAATTGTTGACATGTGGTTGCCATATGGCCTCTAAATTATAAACATAGCGTTCAAAAGAGAGAGAATCCCAATATTTATCAACTGTGACCATTTTGATAAACTGATCTATCGTAAATATTCATTTGCCATATTATAAAATTTAAACAAAGCTGATACTCCTTACACAGATTTACATGATTAAAATGGTATGAGGAACTTTGATAACCAATGTTTATTGCGCATGCTCAAAGCCAAGCAAGATTTCTTGCCTCTGATATCGTAGTGTGGAATTTAAATGTAAATATTTTTCCTTCATGTAAACAAAGTTGAACTTGTTGTAAACAATATTAATAATATTTTTGTGAAGATATCAAAAGAAAAACACACTTAACAAATCATTTACAATGGTGGAAAGCTTCATTTATCGGCTCTTGAAATATTATTATTCAACTGTGTTCACTGCTCGAGTGATTCTGTCCTTCCGAAATGCTTTCATTTCCAGACTATATCTAAAAAATGTTCAATATTTTTTTTACGAAACTAGGTGTGTGGTTAGACCTTATGGTGGAGTGGTGCCTTTTGCTACTTTGGTTATTCTGATTTTTATATTTTTTCTCGTTTCGATGGAAATAGTTTGAACTTGGTGCATATGGGGGTAGGAACCTTTTCTGGCCTCTTTTTCAAAATCTATACAGTATTTTTTCACGAAACTTGGTGTATGGTCAGACCTAGTGTTGGAGTGGTGCCTTTTGCTACTTTGCTACTTTGCTACTTTTGAACTTAGTGCATATAGGGATACGACACCTTTTCTGACCTCCATCTCAAAATTATTGGTGAAAAATAATTTTAAGAGGACAAAGTTGGATTGAAAGTTGGAGCGGGGGACATCACAGTGCATCGCAAGCACACATTTCTAGTTGATATTTATTATTGAATACTGTGGATATTCCTTACCATTTCTTTTGCAGCATCTAATATGATAATCACATCTTCATATATAGCTCATTTGCTGGTTTATAAGATTACTATTATGAACAGATTTGATTTAATTTGATTTAAACATATTTTATTCAATGAAGAAAGGGATAAGGAACAAGTTATACAACTTAGGTAACTTAGGCTGGTGTTTGTTGCAGGTATGGCCAACAGGAAGTAAGAGTACGCTGCCCAAACAGCCCCCACCTGCACTAGTCATGGAAGATGAGCCTCCTGCTAGCAACACTCCTAACCCTCTCCCAAATCTCAAAGTGAGTCTTTCTCGTGCATCCTATAATTCTTTCTCAAGTATTTGTCGAGACACGGCGTCCAGCTGTCGTCTGTCAGGTGTCAGGTGTTATGTGTTGTCCATAATCTTTTCATATTTTCTTCTCCTCCAAGACCGCAATACCCCAAAGGCTGAAATTTTGTGTAGAGGTTACTTGCACCTAGAGGATCAAAGTTTGTAAATTCTCTTTACCAGTTATGATGGTATCCAACCTGGCACGCTTAAGTTGGAACTTGGTGATTGCGACAAGTCACAAACAGGTCCACTGCCAGCGTCTCCCACCGTTTGAAATTTAGCTAAATAACCTCTGGTCAACTCGGAGGATATGATCTGGTTCCTTCTGGACAATGAGTCTGCTAGGATATTGACCTCCAAGGGATGTGACGAACTTGAGTTATTTTACCTCCACCCAAATGAATAATTTTTCTAATGTATTCCTTACTGTGTACAAAACTTAATAAGCAATAGAAAAATCGGCGGTTACATACTCACTGTCTATCATCGTACACCAGATGTAGAGAGGTGTATATCGATGATATGTTTGTAGAGAGGAGTAAAATAGCTACATTTTCAGCCTTATTTGGAAATAACATCAAGGACAGATAATTATCACAATAAAGTTTGCCTTGAATGTGTTCTTTTGCGTATAGTTAAAGAACAACATTGCTGGTGGGTTATTATATTATATTATTGTATTTTCGCGTTGCTCATTCTGGAGGCTGTATTTTGAGTGGCATATGTGCTAAAGTTTAATCATTTCTTAAAAATATATGTTACATTTTGTTTGACTCACACGAGAAATGTCTTAACTAAGCATCATATTAACCTAAGGCAGTGAGAATTCTACCAATATGCTATTCATGTTTGTTATTTCAGTCTGTAAAGCATCGGTGTGGGTTTTCCTTTGTGTACAGTTTGTAGATATCTTGTGTACCGTTGGTAGTATTTTTACGGAATAACTTAAACCATCTGTATCATCTGTATCCTTCATTTCCAGGTTTCAAAGGGGTGACACATTATATATTAATATGTATATTTTAAGAACTGTGACAAGGAGGACATATTTTTATGACATTTCAACCATGCCTTTAAAGTTTAAACACACCCTGAAAGAGAAATCGTGATCCGGAAATGATTGAGTAGAGGCATCCAAACTGTCTTTACAAAATAATATCAGACAGGGAAGAAACCTATTCCATTAATGTAGATCATGAATCTGTCCGTGTTTGCAGATTACACTCTCAAAGACTGTAGCTTGCTTTTGTAGTCGAGAGTACCCTAAAGTCCTGTCATAACACAGATACCGTTACTCGCTAAACTGGAATGATTCTATTAGTCAAATACTAATCAATACATTTAGGGGATCATTTACTCATAGGTCCAACAGAAATGGTCAGAAAAGTATAGCAAATAATAAAATAATAATAAAATATCATTGGGTAACAAAGGATAGATCTAGCAATTGGTCTTCTCTCAAATGTCAAATCAAAGGAGAGAGAGAAAGAATGTGAGAGAGAGCATATATAGAATGGAAGTTTCTGTTACACAGAAAAGGAGCTTTGATAAAAAGTGAGTATTAGGCATTGCTTGTTATTATGTCTTTCTTGGACAAGTCATGATCAATTGGGTTCTTGATTACGGTAAAAGTTTAAACATGCAAGTAAACACAGTAAACGCAGGTAACTCTAGACCATTGATGCCTACGCGAGTTTCTCAAAAACAGAGAACGCACAGAATGAACGTTTGCAAAAATCTGAACACGTGATGGCTAATAGATCAAATTAAGTTCATAATATAGGCGAAATTAAACAATTGAAATACTGCTACAGACTAATCTGATGACTGTGACCCAGTGGATACAGATGTTGAAGAAGGATGATGTCACACAGATTACAGAAATGCCCCCTTGTGTGACAGAACAGTTAAAAGAATATTGACAATTACAAAACATATCTGTCGTTCATTGTTGTCAGCTGACCAGTTTCCGATCTGGGATATCGCATGTTTGCTGTTTGTAGCTGATGTTCTCTGGTCTTATCATTTCCTGGACAGATTGTGCAACCATACGAATCATATACTTTCGTAGTGCAAACCTGGCCATCAATCATCAATGACTCATGAGTCATCAGTGTGTTGTTGTTTTTTTCTTCAAAAATGCCAGAAAGATCACATGTTAGTGATGCTGAAACAATATGTTTTACGCAAAGAATTTCTTTTGTGTTATTTGTGTTGTTATATTGATTACTTCTGTAAATATACAAGCAGTACACCAGTCGAAACTACAAACGGTACAGCGAATCAGTAATTTATGATACAAAGTATTACAAACAGTACACAAGCTACGAAAGGAAAAAACAACATACCGCTCTAGAAAACAACCTGAAACCATTTCCTAGATATGAGTTATTTTCTGCAAAAGTCAAGTTGTACATACCAGTGATTTTTATTTTAAAATTGTATATATTCTTTTAAAATGTTCAAGTCAAACATCTCAATCGCATCAAAATTGTCAGTAGGGTCGATGAGCAAAGCAAATTTGGATTGTTAGCTCACCAGGCCTGAAAGGCCCGATTGGCTTATGGCATGGCATGGCGTCCGGCGTCCGTCCGTCCGTCCATCCGTCCATCCGTCCGTAAACTTTTCGCTTTTTCGACTTCTTCTCCAGAACCAATGACTCCACAGAGCTGAAATTTTATGTGCAGACTCCTTGGCCAATGGGGATTCTAAATTGTAGATTTCGTGACCCCATGACCCCAAATGGGGCGACGGGGGTCACATCCTTAAAAACCTATTTTCATCATCTTCTCCAGTTCCAAAAGGTCTAGAGAGCTGAAAAGTTGTGTGCAGACTCCCTTGCCCATGGGGATTCTAAATTGTAGATTTCGTGACCCTGTGACCCCAAATGGGGTCACTGGGGTCACATCCTTAAAAACCTATTTTCATCTTCTTCTCCAGTTCCAAAAGGTCTAGAGAGCTGAAAAGTTG
Organism: Gibbula magus; assembly: GCA_936450465.1. Lineage (NCBI taxonomy): Eukaryota > Metazoa > Mollusca > Gastropoda > Trochida > Trochidae > Gibbula > Gibbula magus. Next base: position 52,996,887 of record OW388299.1, read on the forward strand.
TGTGCAGACTCCTTAGCCAATGGGGATTCTAAATTGTAGATTTCCTGACCCTGTGACCCCATTTGGAGTCACGGGGTTCACTTCCTTAAAAACCTATTTTCATCTACTCCAGAACAAATGTACCTAGAAGGCTGTAATATTGTGTACAGACTCTTTAGCCAATGGGGATTCTAAATTTTAGATTTGGAGACCCTGTGGTGCCTCAAATAAGGGCCTCAAGCCATGACCTAAAAATCTATTTCAGTCTTCATCATTAAACAATATATATATAGTTCGTCCTTCAGATCTGAAGATGACCAATGAACTTCACTTTGGGTTGTGGGTGCGGAGATGACTGATCAGGCCAATTCTTGCAAGGAATGACTTGTTGCAGTTGGGGCAGAAAAAGTTTGGGGGCTGGCTGTTGGGAGAGAGCGGAGAAGCTTGCTTTGACTTGCGAGCAAGACGTTTGGTCATGGCATCATGAATTCTTGTTTGCTCAAAGGATTTTACACCCTGCTTGATGGAGTAGCGCCACTGTGGTCGGTCTAGTGAGTCCGATTCCCAAGTTGAGGGGTTCAAGTGGCAGCTCTTGAGAGTGGCCTTCAGTGTGTCCTTGAAACGCTTGGGCTGGCCTCCATGTGATCTTTTACCTCTGCACAACTCACCATACAGAAGTCGCTTAGGAAGCCTTTTGTCTGGCATGCGATGCACATGTCCAGCCCATCTCAGCTGATTTAGTTTCAATTTGGCATGTATACTGTCCATATTGGCCTTCTGAAGAACCTCGGTGTTGGGTATTTTGTCCTGCCACTTGATGTTGAGCAGTTTCCTTAGGCATCTCATATGGAATGAGTTGAGCTGCTTCGCATGTCTGCTATATACTGTCCATGTTTCACAGGCATATAACAATGAAGGTAGGACAACAGCACTGTACACTTTCAACTTGGTCTGCAGTGTTAATCCACTCCGATCCCACACAGAGTCCTGGAGTCTACCGAATGCAGCACTGGCACGGGCAATCCTGAATTGCACCTCTTCATCGATGTTAACATTGCGAGATAGAGGTATGTGAACTTGTCGGCTACAGATAGTTTCTCCCTATTTACTCGTATTGTGGGCTCAGTGTATGGTGAACCTGGTGCTGGCTGGTACATCACCTCAGTTTTCTTGGTGCTGATGGTCAGACCAAAGTCGTTGCAAGCTGAGGCAAAGCAATCCAAGCTCGACTGCATCTCAACTTCGTTGTATGCGTTCAGAGAGCAGTCATTTGCAAAGAGGAGATCCCTGATCATGGTGGTCTCGGTCTTCGTCTTGGCTTGCAGTCTACGGATGTTAAAAAGATTGCCATCAGTACGATAACGTACGCCAATCCCGAAGTCGCCGTTCCGGAAAGCATCATTGAGCATAGCTGAAAACATTATGCTGAATAGAGTTGGTGCCAGGACGCAGCCTTGTTTTACTCCGTTTGTAACAGGAAAGGGGTCAGAGAATGCTCCATTGTCTTGGACTCTTGCCTGCATTCCAACGTGGAATTGCTGAGTGATCTTAATGAAGTTATCAGGACAGCCAAACTTCGCCATGATTTTCCACAGACCTTTGCGACTAACAGTGTCAAATGCCTTTGTCAGATCTACAAAGGTTGAGTAGAGGCCAACGTTGTGTTCTTGACACTTCTCCTGTAGTTGACGAGCAGCAAAAATCATGTCTGTTGTGCTTCGACCACTTCTGAAGCCACACTGACTTTCAGGTAACAGGCATTGTTCAAGGTGATCATTCAGACGATTGAGGAGAACCCTTGCCAGTATCTTTCCAGCTATTGATAGCAGAGAGATGCCTCTGTGGTTGTTGCAGTCTTGTCTGTTACCTTTGCGTTTGTACAGGTGAACAATTGATGCATCCTTGAACTCCTGAGGCAGTTCTCCTTTTTGCCACATATTGGCAAAGAGATCAGTAAGTGTGCTGGCCATCAATGGGCCGCCTGCAGCATATACTTCTGCTTGAATGGCGTCGCTGCCAGGTGCCTTTCCCGTGGAGATTTTGTGTATGGCCTTTGCTACTTCTGCGTCAGAAGGTGGATCATTGAGTGATTGATTGATGGGAACTTGAGGGAGACGATCAATGGCTGCCTCGTTGATGTCTGAAGGACGATTCAATACCCCATGGAAGTGTTCGGCCCACCGTTCGAGGGTCTTGGCTTGATCTGTGATCACCGACAGGCCATCAGCACTAAGTAGTGGGGATGAGCCTGATGAGGTGGGGCCATAGATTGTTCTCAGTGCACTGTAGAACTTCTTGCTGTTATTGCTGTCAGCATATGATTGAATCTCATCAGCTTTATTGCTCAGCCATGTGTCTTGCATTTCGCGTAGTTCACGTTGGATGGTGGATTTGATCTCCTTTAGAGCTGACTGGCATGAGACAGACGTTGGGTTGTTGAGATGAGCTTTGTGTAGTCTTTGTTTCTCCTTGAGGAGGCTTTGGATGTGCACATCGTTGTCATCGAACCAGTCCTGGTGTTTCCGGACAGTAGGACCTATTAGGTCAAATGCTGTTGCATAGACAGTGTCCCTAAAGGCACGCCAGTCTTCCTCAACATCATCAGTTTGCTCCAGCAGTAACAGCTTGACAGAGAGCTCTTCTGTCAGGGTCTCTTTGGTGGATGGGATGGAGAGTTTCTTTATGTCCAGTTTCTTTAATTGTTTGGTGCCTTGGGGTCTCCTGTGTGGTTTGATTTTTAGATTGAGTTTTGAGATGAGAAGTCTGTGGTCTGTCCAACAATCCGCTCCACATACTGCCTTGGTGATGCGTACATCATGGCGGTCCTGCTGCCTGACGATGATGTAATCGAGCAGGTGCCAGTGTTTGGAATGTGGGTGCATCCAGGTGGTTCTGTTGCGTTTTGGGAGGTTGAAGACTGTGTTGGTGATTAAGAGACTGTGTTTGGTACATGTCTCAAGCAAAAGAGAGCCGTTGCTATTACAGTTTCCAATACCATTTTTGCCTATGACCCCTGGCCAGGATTTGTGCTCCTTACCAATCCTTGCATTAAAATCCCCTAGGATGATGAGCTTGTCTCTCTTTGGAACTGTGGAGATGGTAGAGTTCAGGTCCTTGTAAAACTTCTCTTTCACACTGTCTGTGTTGGTTAATGTTGGTGCATAGACACTGATTAGTGTTGCAAATTGCTTGTTGGGAAGGGGAAGGCGCATTATCATTAAGCGATCGTTGATACCCTTTGGATGGCACCTCTCTACTTCCGGTGTACGGTGATACACAGTGATACTGTGTGTTTGGTTTTCTACTCCTCTCTACAAACATATCATCGATGTACACCTCTCTACTTCCGGTGTACGGTGATACACAGTGATACTGTGTGTTTGGTTTTCTACTCCTCTCTACAAACATATCATCGATGTACACCTCTGGTGTAAGATGATACACAGTGCCTTTGGGGAAGCAACAACAAAGACCACTAAAAAAAGTGTTTTTTTTTTCTCAATACAACTTTGCAGGGGTTGAGGATTGAAGGTTATTTGTGCTGTGACCGCAGCGTGGCGAGGCCAGAATGAGACGGGTAGCGAGGTCACCTGACGCAACTGGGTACTGGGCTGCAGCTGTCGGTAAATCCGTACCCAAAGTGAATTCGTAGTCAAAACAAACTCTTACAAAACATTCACTCACATTTCATTCAGCATTTTTAGCTCATCAGGCCTGAAAGGCCCGATTGGCTTATGGCATGGGATGGAGTCCGTCCGTCCGTCCGTTCGTCCGTAAACTTTTCACTTTTTCGACTTCTTCTCCAGAACCAATGACTCTAGAGAGCTGAAATTTTATGTGCAGACTCCTTGGCCAATGGGGATTCTAAATTGTAGATTTGGTGACCCTGTGACCCCAAATAAGGGCCACAGGGGTCATTACCTTAAAAGCTATTTTCATCTTCTTCTCCAGAACCAATGACTCAAGAGAGCTGAAATTTTATGTACAGACTCCTTGGCCAATGGGGATTCTAAATTGTAGATTTGGTGACCCTGTGACCCCAAATAAGGGCCACAGGGGTCATAACCTAAAAAGCTATTTTCATCTTCTTCTCCAGAACCAATGACTCCAGAGAGCTGAACTTATATGAACAGACTCCTTGGCCAATGGGGATTCTAAATTGTAGATTTGGTGACCCTGTGACCCCAAATAAGGGCCTCATTGGCCATTACCTAAAATCCTGTTTTCATCTTTTTCTCCGGATCAAAAAGACCTAAAAGGCTGTATTATTGTATGCAAACTCTTTAGCCAATGTGGATTCTAACTTGTAAATTTGGTGACCCTGTGACCCCAAATATTGGCCACAGCCTAAAAAAACTTTGAAAATGAATTTTGAACTGATATTTTATGACACTTCAATCACTTTATTTGAAATGTATGTCGACTTGAGATAACAATCTACATTGTGGACATGTTTGCCAAATTGATGTAATCAATGTGAAATGAGAACTATTGAATAGCTTATGAACTGAAAATTGTGACAAGTCATAAAGGACTAAATTGAAGAGGAGTTAAGAATTCTATTATTTTACATGAGATATGTGAACTGCATATGACTGGTGATGAAATGATAAGATAAGATTATTTTCATCTTCTTCTCCAGAACTAAAAGACCTAGAATGCTTTTGTGAATATGCCGTATTTTAACTATGAACACTTTGAGTCATTGCATGATTGTTATATGTGATGAAAAGTGATCATTGATGGTGTGATCTTGAAGGTCAAAGGTCAAGGTCATGAGATATTGGTCAAGGCCACGTTCATCCTTTGATCAAATTTTGAAAGAAGAAATAGGTTTTAAGAACAAACTTGTGAAAAGTGACCCCAGTGATGATTAGTAATAACTCGAATAATGAAAAAAAAAATTGTTAAAAATAATTCCCATTTTATTGATGCTGACGAGTAGGCGGAACAGGGAAAGGCGAGACCCTAAGTTTTGGAGCTGCTCTGCTCTGCTCTGCTCTGCTCTGCTCTGCTCTGCTCTGCTCTGCAAACGCTAATCTAGTTATAACTATAGTAAATAGATAACTACTGTATATGTAATGCTTGAGAGATAGGCCTAGTTCACATTGAATGGTAACATTATATAATCGTTATCTTGTATGGCATTTATAATGTTTTTGTCTGTACATGTGATTTAACCCATGAAGTTTAATGTATTTCAACCATTTCTTTAACAAATTCTTGACTGTCCGAGTACTGCTGCAGGACTGTCCAGGTATAGCCAAAGCTGTCCGGATACTGCCGCAGCGATCGTTTGGGAAGCAGAACGTCATGAGGCTCAAAAACACTGCTTAGGTCTCGTTCTACAGTTTTAAGGTTACAGACGGGGACCAAAGAGTTCCCACTTGAGTGAGCAAATGGAGGTCAGATAGTGTTTTACCCCAAACTTAAAGGTGATAAGGGCCATGAGGATAAGTCTTTCTGTTTAAATTAGCCCATATACTTGGCAGTCAGTCTGTAAAACTCATGTATCCCTACTCAGGGTGCAGAAGGTGGAATGATAAATTTAAGAGAGGCTGTTCGGTCACCTCCGGGTCCAAGATAGCAATGTTTTCCATGTGTGAATTTCATGAGGTATTATTTCGATCGGCTGTAGCTCGTTTAAAACATGGTAAAGGTGTAGTATTTCAGTTATCTTTTGGTCAGGAATATGTTTGTCAAGCTGATAGTAGTAGTGTAATGTGCCCAAAAATTCTCTTTTAAGTTTGACAGGCCGGACAAGGTTGGTCGTTTAACATTGGAGTCAATGGGGGAAAAAACTGTATAACGAGACCTTAGCAGCCATGTGCCGATTTTAACTCATGCAGCAGTTGCCTCCCTTTGATTGATCGAAGTTGGGTTGAATTTTAACGACTATTGGCAGAATGCAATTGGTTGGACCCTTATGTGTTCGAGTACTGCCTCACCCGCTCTGAAAACATATTTTAAAAATTAAAAAAAATCTTCAGATGTAAGTAAAGAGTCTTAAACAAATAAAGTGTCATTGAGGGTGGGAATGTTGCCATGTTGCAGGTGGAGTGTGAGTCTCAGGGGGGTACTGGAGGCAGCAGTGGAGTCACCAACAACGAGGGCAAGATGAAGGTGGTGGTGGACAGCTCGTACATCTGTCAGTACTGTCCATACAAGTTCAAGACATACTTCCAGCTGAAGACACACATGGTGCAGCACAAACAGCAGCAGGTATGCTACATCTTACAACTCATCCCATCATGTTTCACTTCAGTTATCATATTTTAAAGCTTTCTAAATGGATTTGTCACAAAAAGCTAATCTTGCAATTTAGCTCATCAAGCCTTTTCACATATCAACTTCTCCTCCATCACCATTAACCCCAAAAGTTGAATTCTTTTTCAGAAGGGATCCTCCTTCGGGTACTTATTGCATAAAATCGGTAATTTCAGGTATATGACAGGTTGTAACTATTTTTTCCAAGTAAAAAATGATTAAAAACTAAAAAATCTTACTTTGGACCACCCCTCTACCTCGAGCCTCCAACCCTGGTGGTTGCTATGCAGCCAAGGGCAGATAACTCTATTCTCACCACTTTTCAATCTGTCATTAAGATGGTGAAGACGTTCAGAACTTTTCAGCGATCTTTTGCAAAAGTTTCAATCTAGATCAATCGAAGAAATGTCCCAGAAAGAATCTGTATGTTTGGTAACTTCTACATTCTTTCAGTAGGATCAAATGGCTTCGCATTTCTAGTAATAACTTCGCGTATATATTGTAACTTTGCTTCTCGCACGTGGCGGGAAAGTCGTTCCAAGATGGCGGCCATCTTCTTCGATCGATGTTTTTTTTATCTTTGTTATTTGGTCAATCTGGGCTTTCCACTTGTTTATTTCTTACATACAAGGGTTTAGATTATTTTTTCCTACGGGATTCGAATCGCCCTCTGGCCTACAAGCAATTTATTCACATTACATGTTCTATTCATTTCAGGTAGGGGGTGTGACTATGCTTGTTTACATTAAGTACTTCGCATTTTGCCAATTGCCTCTGCTTATGTTGGTTTTGCATGCATGTTTACATATAAACAATTACATTGCATTTCCCCATGTTATTAATATATATATAATTAAATATTTTATATATATATATATATATATATACATGTGTTTACAATGCCCGGTTCTTAGCAAAAAACAAGCTAAGCAGGGTAAAGGTAAAGGTAAACAATCTTCGGTGCCGTCTACTTCCTCGACAAGGTCGGATCTCGATGAACCATCATCCGGGGGGGGGGGGGGGGGGGGGGGGTACTCTGGTCCCTCTCGCTGGAGACGGGCACCAGGGACAGCTCACCATCCCCGTGACGGTGCTGTCCGGTCAGCCTGGGGGCCCCAATAGCTCCTCCGTGAGTTCGGGACACCCGACGGCAGCTGATGTGTTCTCCCGGCCCTTCGTCTCCATCCATGGCTCTTCTCTTGTCAACTCTAACACTGGCTCCCTCAGGGGCTCCAGGGTGTCGGAGCGGACAGGGGTTGAAACTTGAAGACATGGATGTAGATGAGGGGCATGGGGACTCGGTAACCTTGACAGCTGCCGCTGCGATCAAGAACCTCAGAGGATGCCGACTACCGGAATACTGCTGTACCGGAATCTCTACGGCTCCAAGGGTATTCACCAAGCTTATGCTGGTAGCGGCTCGGGTCGCCAGGTCTAAGGGCAGGTTTTGTCACCCCTACCTGGACGACCTGCTGATAAGAGCACTGTCCCAGCTTCAGAATCATGAATCCACCCAGGCCATACTGCACACGTTGGTCTCGCTAGGGTGGATAGTGAACCTCAAGAAGTCGGAGCTAGCCCCGTCACAGGATCTAGTCTTCCTGGGCTCCAGGTTCCAGACGGAGCTGGGGATTGTGTTCCTGGCCCCGGACCGGGTACCCAAGATCCTGGGGGGTCTGAACGATTTTTATCAGTTCTCCCTCCCACACCTCTTACCACACCTTCTTTGGTGGACCAATGTCGATCACCCCTTGCAGTCCCCGGTGCCGACCCTAACGGTTCAGTCCGACGCATCTCTCACGGGATGGGGCGGGGTTCTGGGACCTCGCACGGTCTCCGGCCTGTGGTCCCAGGCCGAGACGCAGTTACACATCGATGTGCTGGAACTCAGGCTGACCAGATTGGTCTTGCAACACCTGAGGGATCAGGTGGAGGGTCAGGTGGTCCGGCTCCTAATGGACAACAGGACCGCCATGACATACATACAGGGCAGTACAGTTTCTCCGACCCTCCTGGAGGAAACATGGCAATTCTTTCTATGGTGCAACCAGGTAGACACCACGGTACTGCCTGTTTACTTGCCGGGGGTGGACAATGTGCGGGCAGATGCTCTGTCTCGCTGGATCCTTGCCCCCCACGAGTGGCTTCTGGATCGAAAGGTATTCGAGAATATCTCCCAGTTATACGGGTCATTCCAGGTTGATCTGTTTGCGTCAGCGACGAACTTTCAGATCCCCCAGTTCAACTCCAGGCCGATACCCGACCCACGGGCGTTATCCCAGGACGCGTTCAAACTGGATTGGACCGACAGAGTACTGTGGTCATTCCCACCAGTCCCTCTGATTTCCAAGGTCCTCGCCTAATTAGCCGCTCAACCACCACGTGTGCTAGTGCTTCTGGCACCCTTGTGGGCAGCGCAGGGTTGGTTTCCACAGGTACTCAGGTACTCCTGTTATGCCAACTGCTCTGTTACCGTGTCGACCGAGACTTCTGTCCCGGGACGGAGCCCCCAACCCCTGGACCTGTTCTTTGCGCTGGTGTGCAGATAGGGACGTCATCGATCCCTTTTCTGCAGATTTCGTGCTGGTTTTGGAATTCCTTCAATCTAGGTTGGACGCTGGCCTTGCCGCATCAACCGTTAGAGGATATTCCACTGCTATCTCAGCCTTTCATGTTCCAGTGGACCGGTGCTCTTTTGGGCGCCCACCCTCTGGTCCAGCGCTTTCTAGCAGGAGTGGACATGATTCAACCTCCTTTGAGGTGGATCAGCCCCGAGTGGGACCTATCGATCATCCTAGACTGGTTCTCGGGCCCTAGATTCAGGGACCTCTTGACCTTATCACTGCAGTTGCTAATTTGGAAGACAGCTTTCCTCGTGGCGGTGGCGGTGGCGTCTGGCACGCGGGTAGGCGACATTCACGCTATGTCCGCTGAACCCGACTTGATGTCTTTCATAGGGACAGAGTCAGTATCAGACTCGTACCGTCCTAAGGTGGCCCATTCCTTTTACGTCACAGCCCCTATTGAATTGCAGGAGCTTAGGCAGCCGGATGCATCGGGTTCTCAGGCCTTGCACATTCACATTCTAGACGTGCGAAGGACCCTGAGGCTTATATTAAAAGAACAGCATCTATCCGCAAGGCTAATCAGCTCTCTTGCTGCAACGGCGGGGGCAAACAGGGTTTCGCCTTCAAGCAGTCCATTTCAAGATGGATCGTTTCATCCATATGTCTTGCCTATTTTCATAAGGAACGTGAGCCCCCAGTAAACCTGCTCATTCGGTTAGGGCAGTTACGACGTCTCAAGCGAAGCTGCGCCCCTGCCCATTGAGGAGATCTGCTCTGCTGCTATCTGGAGCCAACCTAGCAGGTTCATCCGCCATTATCAACTCGACAGGCTCTCGGTGAGCGCGCTCGGTTTGGTCAGACAGTTCTCTCCAGTGGGCAGAGTTTTCAACCCCCCAAGCTGAATGAGCTACTGAGGCTTGAACGATTTTAAAATGTGATAAATAGTCATTGTGTTTTTAATAACTAATGCCACTAACGTCTCGTATACTAATGGCCTTGTCCCTTTACCTCAGTTTCCTCCCTGGCTGTGGCTTCATATGGGATTTTTTGGTCCCCTCTCTCTCTATCTCGTCTTGCTAGTCTCCCATGGTGGATACAGTTCAGTACTTGTGGGTGAGTTATACCTCTATTCTTTGTGCTTACTTATGCAGACTGAATTCCACTGCCATTGACTCTGTCTTTGGGAGTCTATTTTATGCAATAAGTACCCCAAGGAGGATCCCTTCTGAAAAAGAATCGAACAAACCTGTATAGGTTGCAGATTCTTTGAAGAGGAGCCTCCTTGGGGTAGGGCCACCCTCCGCCTCTTATTCAGTCTAGTGTGACCAGATTGAAAAGTATTTAAGTAAGTATTTAATTACATATATCAATAACATGGGGAAATGCAATGTAATTGTTTATGTGTAAACATGCATGCAAAACCAAATAAGCAGAGGCGAATGGCAAAATGCGAAGTACTAAATGTAAACAAGCTGGTCACACCCCCTACCAGAAATGAATAGAACATGTAATGTGGATAAATTTCTTGTAGGCCAGGAAAAAAGAATCTAAACCCTTTTATGTAAGAAATAAACAAGTGGAAAGCCCAGATTGACCAAACAACAACGATAAAAAAAACATCGATCGAAGAAGATGGCCCCCATCATGGGACGACTTTCCCGCCACGTGCGAGAAGCAAAGTTACAATATATACGCGAAGTTATTACTAGAAATGCGAAGCCATTCGACCCTACTGAAAGAATGTAGAAGTTACCAAACATACAGATTCTTTCTGGGACATTTCTTCGATTGATCTAGTTGAAACTTTTGCAAAAGATTGCTGAAAAGTTCCGACCGTCTTCATCAGCTGAATGACAGATTGAAAAGTGGTGAGAATAGAGTTATCCACCCTTGGCTGCATAGCAACCACCAGGGTTGGGGGCTCAAGAGGGGTCGTCCAAAGTAAGATTTTTTAGTTTTTAATCATTTTTTACGTGGAAAAAATAGTTACAACCTGTCATATACCTAAAATTACCAATTTTATGCAATAAGTACCCCAAGGAGGATCCTCTTCAAAGAATCTGGAACCTATACAGGTTTGTTGGAATTTAAAGGGGATTTACTTTGCATCAAGGGGATCAAAATTTGTTCATTTAACATCTTTGTATGTGGAGACTTTTGTTTGTTCATTTGGTCATGATTCCCTCTCAAATATGGGCAAGGCACCCAAAAATCTTTAACAAACTTTCTCCGAAGATACAGAAAGCTAAAGTTTCAAAATAATGTCTTCATATCATGTAGATTTATGATTGTTCATTAGGTCAAAATCCCCCATGGCATGGCAGGGTCAAATTCTTAATTTAACTCCAAGAACTGTTATGCAGATGTACTATAGGGGTAACGTTGTTTTTCAGGGCATTATCATTTGCAGAAGCCCGAGGTCTTCAATTAACTGCCCAACGAAGGAGGGCAATTGAAGAGGACTGAGGGCTTCTGCAAATGATAATGCCCTGAAAAACAATGTTACCCCTATTATAGCTCAATTGGATGACATTTGTTCTTTTGTACCCAAATTCTTGTACAAGTTTTAATTACAGTTGTATATATGATAAAAACAGCAAAAAGAGCATTGTATTACCGCCGAGAACCACTGTGACGTCACAAGTGAAGATTGACGTAATAGTAGCTTGTGTTTCACAGCTGATTCCAACTCGAAAGGAATGTCAGCCGTTGATCGGGAAAACGAAAGCAGTCTATATCTAATGGTTATCATACTGATGCATAGTCGTGTTTTATTATATGACCTATCAGTCAAATAATGAAAATCAACGAATCATTACACATTTAGCAAGATTAGGATGTTTGCATACTTAGGCTACCTAAATTAACACTGAAGGTCTATCGGAGGTGACTGAGAACAATATTCTTCTTTATTTTGTTTAAAACACTTAAAAATTAGTGCGGTTGCATTGTCACATTGTGTTTATGTTATTATTTGGCAAAATTATATGGCCTCGTTTGAAAGAAAAACATGTTAAACGTTTTAAAATGTTAGAGTCAATACACTCATTTGGTCGCCATTTTTGTTAAAATTTAGAGAGGAGATTCTAAAGTGACGTCACTTAGAAACACAGTGATAATGGCCCGTCGTCAGCGTTGAGAGGGCCGTTATCATTTGCAGTGGCCCGCTCATTTCTGATTACAAGAGGATGGTTTAATGATAATTCCATCAATTTTAGCTATAAAGGTGTATAATGAAGGATATGTTTGTATGGTTGCAGGTATACAAGTGTATGTATAATGAAGGATGTGTTTGTATGGTTGCAGGTGTGTAATGAAGGATGTGTTTGTATGGTTGCAGGTGTGTAATGAAGGATGTGTTTGTATGGTTGCAGGTGTGTAATGAAGGATGTGTTTGTATGGTGGCAGGTGTACAAGTGTATAATGAAGGATATGTTTGTATGGTTGCAGGTGTGTAATGAAGGATATGTTTGTATGGTTGCAGGTGTGTAATGAAGGATGTGTTTGTATGGTTGCAGGTATACAAGTGTATAATGAAGGATGTGTTTGTATGGTTGCAGGTATACAAGTGTATGTATAATGAAGGATGTGTTTGTATGGTTGCAGGTGTGTAATGAAGGATGTGTTTGTATGGTTGCAGGTGTATAATGAAGGATGTGTTTGTATGGTTGCAGGTATACAAGTGTATGTATAATGAAGGATGTGTTTGTATGGTTGCAGGTGTGTAATGAAGGATGTGTTTGTATGGTTGCAGGTGTGTAATGAAGGATGTGTTTGTATGGTTGCAGGTATACAAGTGTATGTATAATGAAGGATGTGTTTGTATGGTTGCAGGTGTGTAATGAAGAATGTGTTTGTATGGTTGCAGGTATACAAGTGTATAATGAAGGATGTGTTTGTATGGTTGCAGGTATACAAGTGTATGTATAATGAAGGATGTGTTTGTATGGTTGCAGGTGTGTAATGAAGGATGTGTTTGTATGGTTGCAGGTGTGTAATGAAGGATGTGTTTGTATGGTTGCAGGTATACAAGTGTATGTATAATGAAGGATGTGTTTGTATGGTTGCAGGTGTGTAATGAAGGATGTGTTTGTATTGTTGCAGGTGTGTAATGAAGGATGTGTTTGTATGGTTGCAGGTATACAAGTGTAATGAAGGATGTGTTTGTATGGTTGCAGGTGTGTAATGAAGGATGTGTTTGTATGGTTGCAGGTGTGTAATGAAGAATGTGTTTGTATGGTTGCAGGTATACAAGTGTATATATAATGAAGGATGTGTTTGTATGGTTGCAGGTATACAAGTGTAATGAAGGATGTGTTTGTATGGTTGCAGGTGTGTAATGAAGGATGTGTTTGTATGGTTGCAGGTATACAAGTGTAATGAAGGATGTGTTTGTATGGTTGCAGGTGTGTAATGAAGGATGTGTTTGTATGGTTGCATGTATACAAGTGTGTAATGAAGGATGTGTTTGTATGGTTGCAGGTATACAAGTGTAATGAAGGATGTGTTTGTATGGTTGCAGGTATACAAATGTAATGAAGGATGTGTTTGTATGGTTGCAGGTATATAAGTGTGTAATGAAGAGCTGTGGGTGCACATATCTTGACCTGGACTCATTCCTGGAGCACACCAAGACGCATGAGGAAGAGATGTCTTACCGTTGTCACATGTGCAACAAGTACTTCACCTCCCTGTATGAGCTTGGGGTACATCAATACACACATTCTCTCTACCCCAACCAGGGACCCAAACCTGGACCCAGGTATGACCCATGTTTCCTTGTTAGCTCATTAGGCCTGAAAGACCAGATGGGCTTATGGCATGGGCTGTTGTCCGTTGTCCATCAATCGTCCGTTTACTTTTCACATTTTTGACTTCTCCATCCATGAAGCTGAAATTTTGTGGGGAGGACCTTGTATCTCTGGGATCCCCCCACCCCCCAAAATTGGACTTTGCAGGCAGTTTCCTAAAACCTTTAAAGATCTGATAAAATGAATTTTTCTCAAGAATGTCAGATTATTACCTCTACTTTAAAAAGCTGTATATAAGTAATGTATGGACCGATTTCAGAAATTTAAAATCCAGCACTTGTCAAATTGACATCCCATTTTAATGGATCCGATTTTGACCATATGTCATTTCATCTATCCTTTAAACGACTTCTTCCCTACAACCGGTTTAAATACGGGCGTGGCAGGGGGGTACACCCTAAAACCTATAAACAACCTCTCTCTGTCTCTCTGTCTCTGTCTCTGTCTCTGTCTCTCTCTCTCTCTCTCTCTCTCTCTCTCTCTCTCTCTCTCTCTCTCTCTCTCTCTCTCTCTCTCTCTCTCTCTCTCTCTCTCTCTCTCTCTCTCTCTCTCTCTCTCTCTCTCTCTCTCTCTCTCTCTCTCTCTTTCTCTGTCTCTCTCTCTCTCTCTCTCTCTCTCTCTCTCTTTCTCTGTCTCTCTGTCTCTCTCTCTCTCTGGGGGGCGGGATAGCGCAGTGGTTAGCGCGTTGGGCTTCGGATCAAGAGGTCCGGGGTTCGAATCCCGCCAGGGGCATGGCAACTTTGTTTGCAGTAGAGAACTGTTCTACACGCAGTAAGGTTTGGGTGCAATGCTACACTGAATTTCAGAGTAGTACCACCCATGGTTTGCTAGTTCCAGCCGTTGCTCGCAGGTTTTACCGCAATGCATAGCCACATGGCGTTGCGGGCTTTCTCCCTGCCGTAATACTAGCAGCCGCGATATAAGTGAAAAACTCATTAAAGCGGCTTTAAACCCCAACTCACCTCACCTCACCTCACCTCACCTCACCTCACCTACGCTACTCGAAGCGGTACTTCTCTTTGAAACCAAATTGCATTACATTGTCGTGATATGAAAATTATTTAACATATGCCATGTTGTAGATAGAAGATTTCTCTGGGGATTGACGTTATAAGTTTATTTTAAAAAAACACTAACACTAACATCCTTGATGGCTCTTTAAAAAGGCTTATCTACAGAGACCATGGCTATATTTGTCTAGATCTTCAATCCTCATCATCGCCGCTAATGGCTGCAATACTGCCGAAGCGGCGTTAAACAATAACTCACTCACTCACTCAATCTTCATCCAGTTGCTGATGAGCTACAGAGCCATTGACTCTATCATTGTATCTGATAAAGTACTGTTTTGTTTAGATGTTCAATCTGAGATACTCAACCATGCACTTCCTGATGATCTACAGAGTCAATGGCTCTATATTTAGCTCAGCTGGCCTGAAAGGCCCGATGGGCTTATGGTTTGGCATGGTGCCTGATGGGCTAATGGCATGGCATGGTGTCCGGCATCTTCTCCAGAACCACTTAGTCTAAGGAGCTGAAATTTTGTGTGCAAACTCCTTGGCTTTGCTCACAACCCAAAAAACCTATTTTCATCTTGATCATCAGCAAACGATAACCATCAGTTGCAATAAACCTTATATTGGGTAGGCTAAGGTTGTATTTATATGTTACAAACCTTACAGGGAGTGGCATCCCTGCCCTGCTGAGCCAACAAACGAAAATGAAATAAAAAGTTACTCGTCCGGGGAGAATATCTCAATTAACACAAAGTTGACGCCAGCCCGCAAGACAATAGGCGTTACCATCTTACGAGCCAATGCCCGCCTGCGTGATTTACGTGAAAATGTTGTATGGGACAAGATGCTTTTGGTGGATGGACTGGAGGACGCTTATGTGGGAAGGGTGCATGATTACATTGATTAAAAATAACAACAACATATGTGATTATATGGCAGCTTTTCCATCCATTACTGTATGCTAGCTTGATAGTTATGTCTTTGTGAATTACTTTTCTATATGAAATAATTTATAATAATGGTATTTCATTTTCTCTCCAAAATTTATTAGTTTGCATGATAATTTGGGTTTATACAAACAACAAACAAGAACTTCAAGTCCAATTGTTTAATAATTGGGTAAATCTTCTGGTATAAGCACCACAGCCCTTCAAGTATGAACCGAGCTGGATCAGAAACAATGACCATGGTGCTTATACCCTTAGCAAATGTAATATGATGAAATACTAAAAATAGCAATGATGAAAATAAAACAGAGCACTCCTAACAGGGAGGCTGTCACCAATTGACACAGTTGTTTACAACTGGTAAGAAAGACAATGAAAAGGAATAAATGGCACCGCAGGTGCGCAACCAATGCATACATGACATGATGAAGAAATGACAGCGAAGCTGTAGCTAATAAATGCAAAGCAAAAATGTTTATCATAAAAACACAGAAAGTTTGACCAACAGCGAGGCTGTGAGATAAGCGGCGAAAGCCTTAGATACACAGCGAGGCTGTGTTACCTATAAGCGGCGAAAGCCTTATGGAAGCGGCGAAGCCTTATGATACAGAAACTAGCAGCAAGGCTGCTTGGTGAATGTAAGCGGATGATGCTTATAAAATACTTTGGGTATAGCAGTATAACCTGAGAATACATGAAAATAAATGAAATATGAAATAAATGAAATATAAAAGCTAAATCTAAGGTAGGAAATATGTATAAGGGGGAGTAAGGGGGATGGAGGCGGGTTTGCCTGAGTTGAGAAAGTCTGCTTTTAGTGAGAACAAAGCACAACTGACCGATGTTTACGAAAGTGTGCGCATGCGCGCTGAGTAGAAATGGGTGATTGGCATGTGGTTGAGTAAAATTGTGGAATGAATTAAATAGGGAAAAAGATTTGCTGAATGTATAAACTCCATTTGCAATATTACAAATGATAATTTTATACAAACAAACAAACAAGTACTTCAAGTCCAATTGTTTAATAATTGGGTAAATCTTCTGGTATAAGCACCACAGCCCTTCAAGTATGAACCGAGCTGGATCAGAAACAATGACCATGGTGCTTATACCCTTAGCAAATGTAATATGATGAAATACTAAAAATAGCAATGATGAAAATAAAACAGAGCACTCCTAACAGGGAGGCTGTCACCAATTGACACAGTTGTTTACAACTGGTAAGAAAGACAATGAAAAGGAATAAATGGCACCGCAGGTGCGCAACCAATGCATACATGACATGATGAAGAAATGACAGCGAAGCTGTAGCTAATAAATGCAAAGCAAAAATGTTTATCATAAAAACACAGAAAGTTTGACCAACAGCGAGGCTGTGAGATAAGCGGCGAAAGCCTTAGATACACAGCGAGGCTGTGTTACCTATAAGCGGCGAAAGCCTTATGGAAGCGGCGAAGCCTTATGATACAGAAACTAGCAGCGAGGCTGCTTGGTGAATGTAAGCGGATGATGCTTATAAAATACTTTGGGTATAGCAGTATAACCTGAGAATACATGAAAATAAATGAAATATGAAATATAAAAGCCCCAAAAATTTAGGAAAAATATAAGGAGGGGTTTTACTGTTTGGCACATGGGCATCTAAGTGTCCCAGAAAAAATGGCAGGATTGATACTAAGTGTGAAGTTTGAAGATTTTCAGTTTGTTCATGGCTGAGGAGTGTGCATTATCTTGATAACAATTGTTTTTTGTTTTTTTTTACATCAAACAATACAAATCCTGATGAGCAACAGAGCTCATGGCTCTATTTCCCTCACTTTGCTAAGGATACAGCCAACTCTATTTGCTTCTTCCTGTTACAGACACTTCCAGTGTACCAAGTGTATGAACAAATACTCAAGCCCTGAAGCTCTGGAGCAACACATAGTGACTACAACTCACAGTTATGCTTGTCCCCACTGTGATAAAGTGTTTGCTTGTGAGAGGTACCTGCGTCGACATCTGCCCACACACGGCACCGAAGGTATGTACAGTACAATCTTTAGACAGCAAGATTAACCCATCAACTCTTCCCTTAATTGTTGCATTATGCTGTGAAAGCTATGTCAATACACAATTGAATTATCAGGTAATGCCGATGACGAATTTTGACATACCTTGACCAAAGTGGATAATATATTGTAATTCTGGTGACCAGGCAATTCCTTATTATTTGATATATTATTAGCTCATCAGGCCTGAAAGTCCCGATTGGCTTATGGCATGGCATCCAGCATCCGTCCGTCCATCCGTCCATCCGTCCGTACGCATTTCTCTTTTTCGACTTCTTCTCCAGAACCAATAACTCTAGAGAGCTGAAATTTTATGTGCAGGCTCCTTGGCCAATAAGGATTCTAAATTGTAGATTTGGTGACCCTGGGGCCCACAGTGAAGGCCTCACAGGCCATGACCTTATAAAGTATTTTCATCTTCCTCGCCAGAACAAATATACCTGGAAGGCTGTATTATTGTCTGCAGACTCCTTGGCCAATAGGGATTCTAAATTGTAGATTTGGTGACCCTGGGGCCCCAAATAAAGGCCACACTGGCCATACTGGCCATGACCTAAAAATCTATTTTCATCTTCTTGTCCAGAACAAAAAGACCTAGAAGAGTGTAATATTGTGTGCAGACTCTTTAGCCAATGGGGATTCTAAATTATAGATTTGTGACCCTAGGGCCCAAAATAAAGGCCTCACAGGCCATGACCTTAAAACTTATTTTCTTCTTCTCAGGGTTGCAGATTAAAATTTTTGCCAGTCGGATATTTCATCTTTGACCCAAAAAGATGAACCCGGAAGTAATTTTTAGCTCATCAGGCCTGAAAGGCCCGATGGGCTTATGGCATGGGATGGCGTCCGTCCATCCGTCCGTCCGTAAACTTTTCACTTTTTCGACTTCTTCTCCAGAACCAATAACTCTAGAGAGCCGAAATTTTATGTACAGACTCCTTGGCCAATGGGGATTCCAAATTGTAGATTTGGTGACCCTGTGACCCCAAATAAGGGCCCCAGGGGTCATAACCTTAAAAGCTATTTTCATCTTCTTCTCCAGAACCAATGACTCCAGAGAGCTGAAATTTTATGTACAGACTCCTTGGCCGATGGGGATTCTAAATTGTAGATTTGGTGACCCTGTGACCCCTAATAAGGGCCACAGGGGTCATAACCTAAAAAGCTATTTTCATCTTCTTCTCCAGAACCAATGACTCCAGAGAGCTGAAATTATATGTACAGACTCCTTGGCCAATGGGGATTCTAAATTGTAGATTTGGTGACCCTGTGGCCCCAAATAAGGGCCTCACAGGCCATTACCTAAATCCTGTTTTCATCTTTTTCTCCGGAACAAAAAGATCTAGAAGGCTGTAATATTGTATGCAAACTCTTTAGCCATTCGGGATTCAAACTTGTAAATTTGGTGACCCTGTGACCCCAAATATGGGCCACAGCCTAAAAAAAACCTTTGAAAATGAATTTTGAACTGATATTTTATGACACTTCAATCACAATGATTTGAAATATATGTCGACTTTAGATAACAATCTACATTGTGGACATGTTCGTCAAATTGATGAAATCAATGTGAAATGAGAACTATTGAATAGCCTTTGAACTGAAAATTGTGACAAGGCATAAAGGACTAAATGGAAGAGGAGTTAAGAATTCTTTTATTTTACATGAGATATGTGAACTGCATATGACTGGTGATGAAATGATAAGATAAGATTATTTTCATCTTCTTCTCCAGAACGAAAAGACCTAGAAGGTTGTCATGTTGTGTAAAGAGTCTTTAGCCAATGGAGATTCTAAATTGTAGATTTGGTGACCCAGTGGCCCCAAATAAGGGCCTTGAAAATAAGGAAATAAAAGGCTTCTGGCTGATCATTAACGTTGTATTTGGCATCAAAGTTTACATCGTGGCATCGTGGCCTCATGGCGTCGTGGTAAGCACTCAAGGGAAGTAACTCTTAATAACCAAACGTTATGGACGGCCGCTAAAGGGTAAAAACGTCAAAATTACTTCTTAACAGCCGCCCCCAAATTTTGAAAGCTATTCAAAACAGTGCGGTGTCGATAGGAAAGGGTATCTGAATCACACTTCCAGTGTAGTCCTAGAGCAGCTTCGTTAACATCTCCTTGGTCCAAGGTTGACCACAGTTCATTGCCTCTGGGGGCAAATCAGCGAGTACCGCAGGCTCATTACAAGCCCATTGACGAATGTTGAATCCACCTTCTGCCAGAACTTTCCGGAGGTCCATCACAAGGGACTTGGCTTCATGGGCGTCATTTAGGCTATCAAGGCAATTGTCCACATAGAATGCCTCATTGACACATCTAGTTACCTCTGGATACTGTTGGTCAGCATCGCGAACATGCTTCATCAGGGCAAATGTCGCACAACAGGGGCTGCAAGTGGTTCCAAAGGGCAATACCTGCCACTGGTATATCGTTGGTACCTCATCACTGTCCATATCTCGCCATATAAATCGCAGGATATTTTGGTCCTCAGGAAGTAGGTGAACTTGATGGAACATTGCTTTTATGTCTCCAGAAATAGCTATCTTGTTCCTCCTAAATCTTAGCAAGACGCCAAGGAGTGATGATCCAATCAAAGGACCTGGCAAAAGTTGTTTAAATTCAACCCTCTGTTTTCAAAGGAACAGTTGAATACCAAGCGAGACTTGTTGTTATGAGTGACAACATGGTGTGGGATAAACCAAGATTCTTTGGACTTGCTGGCTTCCTCTTCGTCAATGATTCTAACAAAGTTCTCATTGACAAGTTTCTTGATGGCGTCATTGTGCACATCTGTGAGGTCAGGTTTACTGGTGTGGTGTTTTTCCGTACGTTTCAGGTTAGGCATCACAACGCCCATAGGAAAAGATAGGGAACTGGCATTGGGTCTCCGCAACAATGGTGGCATAATGCATTGTTGTCTCATCCACAGTCTGTACTGGTACTCTAATGGTCTTCTCCTCTAGAAGAGACAAAGCGTACTTATCTTCCTTTGACTTGGATACTTGCTTTGGTGAGTAAGGGATAACATCCATCTGCCAAAGTTTCTCAACTTGGTGAAAGAGGTTGTCTTGAACATGGTGTGTTTCAGTGAACAAACAGGCTTCGCCTTGAGTGGCTTCATGGCGGGAGGGTCCTTGTAGGGTCCATCCTAGGGATGTGCACACAGCAACTGGGGCACCTGATGCACCGAACTCTATTGGCTTCACTGGGGTGATAAGATTGGCATTGTCTGACCCAATCAATATCATAGGTTTCACATTAGTTATCTCATGTAGTGGTTTATCCCGTAGATGGGGATACTGGCTTTTGAGGGTATCAACTTGGTAGGTGTAGCTGGAAAGTCTTATTTCTTCAGAAGTGAAGGCGTGATCAATCTTGAAACAAACCTCTGGGGTATCAACAGAAGAAATGGTGAGCTGCACTGCTTGACCAGGACAGTCAAATGTCCCTCGCTTGATTGTTGATAGCAGAATCCTGTCCGACGTTGAGGGCAAGTCGAGCGATTTCACCAGCGACGGCATTACCATGGTCCGCACAGATCCGTCGTCTAGGATGGCGTGCACGTGGGTCTTGAGACGACCATGAGGGCCATGGATGTACCAATTTCAGCATGACTGGATTGTTAGGTTGGTCCACAAAGAACTGTTTGACTTTGGTTTGGTCTCTGTTTGTATGGGCTTCATGAAGTATGGACAGATGGAGCTTATTGCAGATTGAACATGACTTTTGTAGGTTACAGGTCTTTGTAGGGTGTTTACGCGCACATGAATTACACCGGTTGTTGTCCCTAATCCATTTTGCTACGTCTGATGAAGAAAGCTTCTTGAAGTCATTGCATTGGTAATGTGGTGTTGACTCCCAATACAATATGCACAGTATCCAGTCCTTTCAGGTTTACGATTTGAATAACTTGAGGACGGTGTCTGGTTTCTATGCGATGTGCTGCCAGTAGAAAACACTGCTGTAGGGATAGGTGGTTTCCTGTAGGGGGGAGTGTCCCAACTTGACTTGGGAACTTGGTACAACATTGCAGCCTTATGTGCTATCTTCTTTGCTCTTGCCTTTGTCCTCAACCAGTCAGACAAGTCAAGGAGGGTGTAGGACTTACAGTCATCTGGTTTCAATATGCCCTTGTTAATACAATGTTCTACCAAACTGTCTCTGGTACCAGGTGGGAGCTTACTGAGTATACGATCAACATGTGATCCGCATGTCAGCTCACTTCCATGAGAGCCTTCAAGTGAACGTAGCATACCGATGAGGGTACTGAGAGAAAGCGACAGGTTCTCAAAGGCATCATAGTCACCTACTCTAAGGGGAGGCATATTCAGTATAGCACCAATCTCACTTTGTACAAGCTGTCTGGGTTGACCATGAGTCTCCTGGAGTGCTGTCATAGCTCTGGTATAAGGTTCACAATCATACAGGTATGCTTCAGCTAGCCGCTTGGGGGCACCACCTAATCTGTCCAATAGAAGCTGGTATTTGTATTGCTGAGATACATTGGATCCACTTACTAAATTGTCAAATGCCATTTTGAGCATTGCAAAATCTCTCTCCGATCCACTACTGAATGATGGTAAGGTTGGTTTTGGCATGCCATACGAAGATGCAAGAAGTAGTTCTGATACATTTGGTACAAGCGGTTGCTCCGAGATTCGTGTTGAGGTAAGTATGGGCATGCGATGGATGTCATTTGGAACTGGTGATAGACTTACAGGGGAATCATAGTTCTGGTTCACATCAGCTTCAGCATGATATACTGGTGAAAATTGGACAGTGCGAACTGGAGTTGGGTACACAGTTTTAGGAGGGTTAACACTAGGTAGGTGCACGGCAGTAGGGTGGTTAACAGTAGGTTGGTGCACGGCAGTAGGAGGGTTAACACTAGGTTGGTGCACGGCAGTAGGAGGGTTAACAGTAGGTTGGTGCACGGCAGTAGGGTGGTTAACAGTGGGTTGGTGCACGGCAGTAGGAGGGTTAACAGTAGGTTGGTGCACGGCAGTAGGAGGGTTAACACTAGGTTGGTGCACGGCAGTAGGAGGGTTAACAGTAGGTTGGTGCATGGCAGTAGGAGTGTTAACAGTAGGTTGGTGCACGGCAGTAGGAGGGTTAACACTAGGTTGGTGCACGGCAGTAGGAGGGTTAACACTAGGTTGGTGCATGGCAGTAGGAGTGTTAACAGTAGGTTGGTGCACGGCAGTAGGAGGATTAACAGTAGGTTGGTGCACGGCAGTAGGAGGATTAACAGTAGGTTGGTGCACGGCAGTAGGAGGGTTAACACTAGGTTGGTGCATGGCAGTAGGAGTGTTAACAGTAGGTTGGTGCACGGCAGTAGGAGGGTTAACACTAGGTTGGTGCATGGCAGTAGGAGTGTTAACAGTAGGTTGGTGCACGGCAGTAGGAGGGTTAACAGTAGGTTGGTGCACGGCAGTAGGAGGGTTAACACTAGGTTGGTGCATGGCAGTAGGAGTGTTAACAGTAGGTTGGTGCACGGCAGTAGGAGGGTTAACACTAGGTTGGTGCATGGCAGTAGGAGTGTTAACAGTAGGTTGGTGCACGGCAGTAGGAGGGTTAACAGTAGGTTGGTGCACGGCAGTAGGAGGGTTAACACTAGGCTGGTGCATGGCAGTAGGAGTGTTAACAGTAGGTTGGTGCACGGCAGTAGGAGGGTTAACACTAGGTTGGTGCACGGCAGTAGGAGGATTAACAGTAGGTTGGTGCATGGCAGTAGGAGTGTTAACAGTAGGTTGGTGCACGGCAGTAGGAGGATTAACAGTAGGTTGGTGCACGGCAGTAGGAGGGTTAACACTAGGTTGGTGCACGGCAGTAGGAGGGTTAACACTAGGTAGGTGCATGGCAGTAGGAGTGTTAACAGTAGGTAGGTGCATGGCAGGAGAAGGGTTAACAGCAGATGGGTGCATGGCAGTAGGAGGGTTAACAGTAGTTGGGTGCACTGTTGGTGACATGTGAACAGGTGGTTGAGCCGTTGGTGAGTGAACAGTAGGCAGTTCTAAAGTATTGGTAACCTCTGTGTGTGTAGAATTCAACTGAATTGGTCTCTGAATCACAACTGGAGTTTGAGGTATGGTTTTAGGTACATATTCAATGGCATCTGGGTTGAGGGGTGTATCTTGCCTTACAGATTCATTCACTATCATAGAATTAACTAGTTCAAGCTCAGCTTACTTTCTTTCTGTATTTCTGATATCTCTCTGTTGAATTAATTCATTGAGAATTCTCCCCTTTTCCTTACTAGCCTTTCTCTCTTCAATACGAGCCCTAGATAATTCTTGCTCTGCATTAATTGGCGCTTCAAATGCTTTATCTTCAGCATCATGGATTAAACTATCAATGTGTCTGTCCTCAGATTGCCTACGTTTGAGTTCATCAAGTTCGTTTTGCTTTCTGAACGATGCGAGAGCAATTGCTTGTTTATCTGACAAACTACTCAAAACACTTGTTGCAGAACCCCTACTAACGTTAGAAACTAAAGAAACATGTGACGGGCATCATCTCTATCAATGTTCGTGTCATAGTCTTTAAGATATTCCGGGGGGGCGTCTCTCACGCTTCCTACGAACACTGTTTTCTGATTCGGCCATGTCGGCCATTAGTTGTTTACGTTTTAGCACGTACACAAAAGTTTCAATGTTCTGTTATGAAATTGCACAATATACCGGTTATGTCATTCACAGAATATTGCATCCGGCTCGCGGGACCATGAAAATAAGGAAATAAAAGGCTTCTGGCTGATCATTAACCTTGTAGTTGGCATCAAAGTTTATATCGTGGCATCGTGGCCTCATGGCGTCGTGGTAAGCACTCAAGGGAAGTAACTCTTAATAACCAAACGTTATGGACGGCCGCTAAAGGGTAAAAAAGTCAAAATTACTTCTTAACAGGCCTCGCAGGCCATTACCTAAAATCCTGTTTTCATCCAGAACAAACTAGAAGGAATATTTTGTTCAGAATGTTTAGATGTTTGGATGACAAGGCTTAGAACCGAGATTGTTTAGCCAAGGTGATTCTAAATTGTACTTTGTACCATGAGATTCATCACATTGCCTGTTCTCTTTAAGCCTTATACAGTTGGATCAGTGCTGCCAGTGTTTAGTGCAAGCAAGAGTCTATTACATAATTTGGCGGTAAAACACAAAAAACACAGCTGGCTTGTAACCAGAGCCAAGGGGTCAGAATATTGCATAATCTCCTGTGTGTTGACCTTGCTGAGTGCTCTCTCTCAATTTCAAGAATAAGATTTGTCAGGGTTAGGGATCGTACATTATATTGAGACAACATATTTCTGTCTTCATCATCAAACAAAATAAACTCTGATGAGCTACAGAGCCCATGGCTCTATTTTTATGAGAAAGTATTACTATATATATAAATATTTGTTTGTTCTTCATTTATTTCATACTATTAAACATAACACGATAGCAATTAACTATAACTATTAATTTATCAATAACATGCATAAAATGGTTCATAATTTAAAATCAATGTTTACCAACTACGATTTCTTATGCCCCTGGGGAATTATTTTGACATGTTCATATTCAAGGTCAAAGGTCAAGGTCACAAGTTCTGAAATTGCCCAAAAAAATCCTTGTAAACACGATTACTTGAAAAATATTTGTGCTATCAGACTTTTTTTTGGTGTATATCAACTATGGAGAAAGGCGAAGATTTGA
Organism: Gibbula magus; assembly: GCA_936450465.1. Taxonomy (NCBI): domain Eukaryota; kingdom Metazoa; phylum Mollusca; class Gastropoda; order Trochida; family Trochidae; genus Gibbula; species Gibbula magus. The sequence continues at coordinate 53,022,228 of OW388299.1, forward strand.
AAAGGTTTTCGCTAACATTTGTCAAAGGTCAAGGTCATAGCGAGGTCACAACCTAAGCATTTTTTTGCGAAAATGTCTTATTTCAACTATTAACACTTTGAATCATTACATGATTGTGATACACAATGAAAAGTGATCACTGATTGTGTGACCTTGAATTTTAAAGGTCAAGGTCACGAGATATGGTCATGCTGACCAGTTCTGTAATCACTAAGTAACTTTTTACCATGAAGATATTAACACCTCATATAGATAGCTTAATTTCTTTCTTATACACCTGGTGAATGATTTTGACATGTTCACATTCAAGGTCAAAGGTCAAGGTCATGAGTTCTGAAATCACTACAACAATCCTTGTATACATGATAACTTCAAACTTTTTTTGTGCTATTAGGCTCTTATTTGGTATATATGAACTATGGAGAAAGACCAAGATTTGTAAACGTTTTCGCTCAAATCTGTCAAAGGTCAAGGTCACAGTGAGGTCAAAACTTAAGCATGCTTATGTGAATATGCCATATTTTAACTATGAACACTTTGAGTCATTGCATGATTGTTATAGGCGATGAAAAGTGATCATTGATGGTCAAGGTCAAGGTCATGAGATATTGGTTAAAGCCACGTTAATCCTTGGATAAAATTTTGAAAGAAGAAATAGGTTTTAAGAACAAACTTGTGAAAAGTGACCCCAGTGATAATAAGTAATAACTCGAATAATGAAACAAATTTTGTTAAAAAGAATTCCCATTTTATTGATGCTGACGAGAAGGCGGGAAAGGTGAGACCCTAAGTTTCGGAGCTGCTCTGCTTTTGCGGTGTCCCGCAAACGCTAATCTAGTTGTTTATGAAATTGAAATATGTTGATCCAGTCAAGAAGTCACATTTATTCTTCACAGCACGAGGCACGTCAATCGTCATTATCTTCAGTAAATTATAATTGTCGGCAGAAAAAACACTTACCATTTGATATTTAATTGAAATTTCCAGTGTCATTTAGTGACTGAAAGATATGACCCATTTCACAACTATTTACGAAAAAGATTTCATTACAATCGCATTGTAAACAAATTTGGTCAAAGATAAACATTGCATGAACGTGTGGCTTCACCGTACCGGTGATTCATGAATTTGTTACAGATTAAGATTTTGCTACATTGAATCTCGATAAATGTAATAATATCTCGTTCATAAAACATAGGTAACATATTGTAACAAACTATGATAGATCATTATCGATGTATGGTAAAGCTATTATACAAATTCAAAATAAATAAACCTATCAAAAACAAATAATCTGCAATATTATTTCACGAGACGTTATGTAGTCAAACACCGTTTGTATGACGCTACGAACACGCGATCGCATTTACATGATGACACACGTTATAAAGAGGTACGCTAAATTAAAAACTCCAATTTCTCTTGCGTTTACATTAGTTCTTTTTATTTTATAATTATTCATTTACAATTGTGAAATATGTCTCCAAATAAAATTAGAAGTAATCTTATTAGAATAAGTTCAAATTCGTAACTACATCTTGAATAGGAAAAAGTCGTATGGAAAATAGTTGGACCACGTGCTCTGTGAGTTTACCTAAATTATATCGCTATTGAAAAAGAGTTCCTTTGAATTTAAAATGATTATTTAGAAGGTACATATCATTTGGCCCATGATTTTAACTTTTGATGAACTATGTGCAATTAAATTATTAGAATTTTCTCGTCTATCTTGATGCAAATTCACTTGTAAACTAGCACTGTCGGTAAATCATAGTTGGTAAACATTGATTATAAATTATGAACCATTTTATGCATGTTAATGATAAATTAATAGTTATCGTTAATTGCTTTCGTGTTATGTTTAATAGTATGCAATGAATGAAGAACCAACAAATAGTAATACTTTCTGATACTTTATTCATAAAACATTTTTTACTTCCGGGTTCGTCTTTTTGGGTTAAAGATGAAATGTCCGACTGGCAAAAATTTGAATCTGCATCCCTGAGTACACGATAGCAGACAAGGAAGTCAAGAAGAGCTGCAAGAGGGACAATAGAGCTCACATTGACAACCTTGCCACACAAGCAGAGGAGGCGGCAGGACAGGGCAATCTGAAAGAACTATATATGGTCACAAAGAAATTAGCTAACAAGTTTCAGCAGACAGACCAGCCAGTCAAAGACAAGAACGGAAACCCACTTACAACAACAGAGGAACAGCTTAAGAGACGGGAAGAACACTTCCAAGAACTCCTCAACAGAGCAGCTCCAGATGATCCACCAGAGATCCTTCCAGCTGAAACAGACCTGGCCATCAACATCAATAGCCGAACAAAGACAGATATCAGGGCAGCAATAAGAGCACTAAAGAATGGAATAGCAGCAGGAACAGACAATGTCCCAGCAGAAGCCATAAAAGCTGACATTGAAACTGCCACAAGCATGCTGCACATCCTTTTCCAAAAGATCTGGAAGAAAGAAGTAGTACCGGGGGAATGGCGAGAAGGACACCTTATCAAACTGCCAAAGAAAGGAAATCTCAGAGATTGTAACAACTACAGGGGGATCATGCTCCTGTCCGTACCCGGGAAAGTTCTTAACAGAGTGCTTTTGACAAGAATGAGAGATGCAGTTGACAACACACTCCGTGATCAACATGCAGGATTCCGCAAGAACAGATCATGTGCAGACCAAATTGCCAGTCTACGCATCATTGTGGAACAATCACTGGAGTGGGGCTCTCCATTATATGTTAACTTCATTGACTATGAAAAGGCCTTTGACAGCGTGGACCGAAACACACTTTGGAAGCTAATTAGGAACTATGGAATTCCAGAAAAGATTGTCACCCTTGTAAGGTCTACATACCAACAGATGACTTGCAAAGTGAGACATGCTGGCCAGCTTTCAGACCCCTTTGATGTGGAGACAGGAGTGCGTCAAGGTTGCCTACTATCACCCTTCCTCTTTCTCCTTGTCATAGACTGGATCATGAAGACTTCAACAGCCAACAGAAAGAATGGGATACAATGGACCCTTTGGAAGCAGCTAGACGATCTAGATTTTGCTGATGACCTGGCACTGCTTGCACACAACTATCACCAAGTGCAAGACAAGACAGAATGCCTGGCAACAACTTCTGGCAAAACAGGGCTGAAAGTCAACAAAAGGAAAACAGAGATCCTTAGAGTGAACAACACCTGCACTACCCCACTGTAGGAGAACAACCAATCAAGGAAGTAGAGGCCTTTACCTACTTAGGAAGTGTGATTGACAAGCAAGGAGGCACAGACAAGGACGTCATGACAAGAATTGGCAAGGCAAGGGCAACATTCATCATGCTGAAGAACATCTGGAGCTCCAAACACATACGAATGGCCGCAAAGATGCGCATCTTCAATTCCAACGTGAAGTCAGTGTTGCTCTACGGATGTGAGACATGGAGAAGGACCAAGGCTACGCAAGGAAAGGTGCAGACATTCGTCAACTCATGTCTCAGGCGGTTCTACAACATCAGATGGCCAGATAAGATAACTAATGAGGAGCTATGGCGAAAGGCGGGGCAAGACTCAGTCACTTCACAGATGCTGAAGAGGAAATGGAGCTGGATAGGACACGCTCTCAGGAAGGCACCATCCAGCATCACCCGCCAAGTACTGACGTGGAACCCACAGGGGAAAAGAAAAAGAAGAAGGCCCAGAAACAGCTGGAGGCAAGACACAGAGGAGGAAGCCAAACTGAGCAGTTAGCCCAGAGCCGCGTTAGATGGAGGGTTGTCGTCGATGGCCTATGCTCCCTTGGGGGCAAAGGGCCTAAGTAAAGTACTGCAGATATTGCATATTACCTTGTACTTCCGATAAGAGATTGGAAAGAGTCGAATCCTTGTCCTTTATGAAGTAATAGTGTGAATAAGACGTAGACAGGAGTTGCCACCAATCTATCATGTGAGAACTTGACGTAATCATATTTCCTTTTATAGGGATTCAGCATAGACGTGTTCTTGTCTACAGGTTTTCGCTATTTTGTGCAACTTCTTAACCTACGGTATGTATCTCTATTATCTTCAATACCAACGAAGTGTGTGAATAAAGCATTGGTTCACTTACCATATCGACGAAATTTTCAGCGTTCTTCACTTTGAAATTTTCACCCTTCCCACATCTCAGCACGTTTTTCGGCCCCATTTTGCTCCATATTTAGCTTCTTGGGGCTCTCTTGTATCATGTTTCACATGTATAACTTCAATTTCTGTCCCCATTTCACTGTTTTTGGCCATTTTTGACCACGTAAACATTCTCGCTGTTTTTCCATTTTTTCCACTTGTGCGTATTCCTACACCGAAGCACATGTTATGTTTTTCTCATTTTTTTTACTGAGTAAAGCTTGTTTGGCTTTGGAATATGTTCAATGGTGATTATTATATGTTTACAATCCCCTTTGGGTTTGTTTGTAACTGAAATAATGTTCGTTTTTCCCCTTTTCAAACACACTTTTTTCTTTTGCTGTTTGGTCTCTTTGGGGTAGTTACACGCCCACCTCGGTTGTTGACTGTGTATCTATTTTTAGCACTTGCCTCACCCTTTGTTTATCTCGCTTGAGATTTGTTTGTTTTGGGTGTTTATGATGTTTTCTTCATTTCACACTCGTATGGCAACGATTGTGTTACTGTTTTTGTGTGCATTATAGCATGCTGGTGCATTCTATGTTTGTATTCAATTTTCAAATGGAAAAATAATTTTTTTCATTTCTTTATAATTTAATTTTAATTTAATTAAATAATGCTTGCATTACTGCTTGCTTTTATTTTTTCTCTCTCTTGCTTTGCTCGAGTGTTGGCAACTGTAAACATTCTTCTGTTGTAAGGTTTGTTTACCTTTCTGTTTTAAAGGGGACCTACGCCCCTTTATTTTGTTTGCCTTTGTTTATGTTGGTTGTTTCTGTTTTTTACAGTCAATCTCTATGCGAGTTTACTGCTCATGTTGCAGATCGCAAAAGTCTGCTAAGGACCCGTACCCTCTCTGTCCAGACTGTGTGGTGCCTCAGTGTGACGATACTTCTAGGTGTATATACTGTCGTCTTCTCACCACTGCTCAGTTCAAGGCCTTCACGGCAGCTAGGAGGAAGCAGTTTTCTCAGAGAAAACACAGGACTATGTCAGAAAAGTCTGCTCCTTCCCCCCAGGTCTATGTCTCTGTCTGTAATACTGACTGTGCACCAGTGACAGTTGTAACTTCTACTGCTTCTTCTGAACCTTCTTCTGCTACTCAGAAGGGGGTTAGGCATGGGCCCACCTTGGAGGACGTGGAACAGGGGGTCAACCAGGCTGCCCCTGTGATCGACCCCGACCTCCTGATGTCTCTTCAGCAGAGAAGTGGGGAGGTTGTTCCAGGCACGCGCTGCGCAGGACGTTCCAGTGCCTCTGCCACCTCAACAGAAGCAACCTCCTCCTGTGCATCCACCCTTGGAGTCGGTGGTTAGAGACGTGTCTGAGGACCAACGTCGTGTGGAGCGTTCCTCCGTTTTGGGGAGGCTAACAGGGAGTATGTTTACAAGGCAGATCACTGTCGGCGCTCCCACTCTCCTCGGCGCTCCCCCAGACGCTCATGGTCCCCTCGGCGCTCACGCTCACCTCAGCGCTCCCGTTCTCCTCGGCGCTCACCTAGGTGCTCACCTCGGCGCTCACCTCGTACTCCTCGCCACGGACCAAGTCATCCACATCCACTCATGCACGCTTGGAGCGCTCATGCTCTCCTTTGCTCTGGGAGGAGCATGACTTTGTCCCCGACTATGACAAGCACTTTGAGGAGGTGTTGGATGACGACCCAACTGACACTTGCTTGGAATACGGCAATGTCTTTACATGGATTGCGGACAGGCTTGTCACGTGTCCATCCCCAGCCAGTCGGCGGACAAGAGGTTCCCCATTTGGGATGAGCCAGAGCTCCTCATTCCTCCACACCCTACTGTCAAGGATCCCATGGAAAACCTCGACGAAGAATTTGCCAAGCTGGACTTGAACCCGTCAATCCACCTTTCTAAGGCTACTAGCAGCAGATACAAGGTGCACTCCATGAAGTTGTAGCAGTCAGGTACAAGATGATCAGGTGCGTCAGTTGTCAGATGCGTTGCAGGCCTTATACAAGGTACAGGACGCCAAGCTTAAAAACATTGACACTGAACTTAAGCGGTCGCTCATTCCGCTGTCGATGTTAGTCCCTTCCTTGGAAGCTGTAACCCAGGATTTGACTGAAGACAATCCTTCTCGTTTGGAACATCAGGCCACCGTCTTCAAGTGGCAGGCTTAACGCCTGCGCAGACATTCTAGGCCATGTGCGGTCAGCCATGGCGATGAACACGGTTGTTCGTCGTACTGGTTTGCTTCAACCATGCCAGTGGGAGGAAGAATTGCGCACTCCAGTGTCATCAGAGACACTGTTTGGGGACAAGATTAAGCAGGTCTTTAAAGAACAGTCCGACAAGGCTCAGGCTGACTTCACCTTTCAAGCCTGTAAGCTTGTGGCGCACACATTTCCAACCAACACCAGGAAAGGCTCTCCAGGAAGTCTGTCCGTGGGGCCTACCAAACCAAGCACCGTGCCAACAAGAGGGGTGGTTTCGACTCCAGTCGTGGCCGATACCAGGCCAACACTCAGGCTTCCCGGGGACGAGCTCCTTCCACCCCCGGGAAGAAGACGACCCCGTACAAGTCCAGTCGTTTAAGGTCTGGGAACACACGACTGGAAACTCCCGCCTCCAGTCGTCCCTGTTACAGACACACCAGTAGGCGGGAGACTGGGGGTCTTCTGGCCCAACTGGACAGTACTAGAGGACCCCTTCTTCACCAACATTCTTCAGATTGGCTACAAGTTGCCAATAGTCAGGTCTCCGCCTCTGACCAACCTGCCCCGGTCACTCGAGTATTCGCCAAACCCAGCTACTTCAGCTGTCCAACAACATCTCAATTCTTTTGGACAAGTGTGCCATAGAGACTGTGTCACATCCAGAGAACACCCCAGGTTTCTACTCTCCCATCTTCCTCATCCCCAAGAAGAACTCGGAGAAGATGCGGATGATACACAACCTAGCGGTGTTCAACGAACTGTACCTGGCAGAGCCTCCACACTTCCAGATGACATCCTTGGAGCAGCTGCGTTCCAAGCTAGTCCGCGACGACTGGCTGGTAAACCTGGATCGGCAGGACGCCTATCTGCACTTCCCGATCTACAGGCCTCACAGAAAGTACCTGAGGTGTGTATTCCAAAGTATACATTACCAATGGAAAGTCCTACTGTTTGGAATTTCCACGGCCCCTTGGCTTTTTACCCGCATCACGAAACCGATCGCGCGGTTTCTGCATCTCTCTTACATCGATGACTGCCTGATGCTCCTCTCGAGCTACGCAAACAATCGCAGTTTGCTCGCGATCTACTTCACCAACTCGGGTGGATGGTCAACGAGGAGAAATACCATCTGATCCCTTCTCAACGCCTCACTTTTTTCCGGGGTTTTTCCTCACGGACCTAGATCTGGTGAAGGTCCCTCCAGACAGGTGGTCCAAGATTCAGACCTTTGCGAAGAGAGGCCTGTTTGACAATATGACTCTCAGGTAGTCGCAGTCCCTTCTGAGTCTCCTCTCTTCCGCTCAGTACCTCACCATCAGGGGACGCCTGATGCTTCAGCCTCTGCAGAGATTTCTCGCCCCGTTCATTCAGCGGGACAATCTGCAGGTGAAGTTCCCTCTCCCAGTAGGTCTCCATCCTTATCTGCGAAGGAGTCTCCATGACAGACTTCCCTCTGGATTTCCAACTGTTTGTGGACGCTTCACACCAAGGGTGGGGCGCCCATCTGAAGGACAGGACAGCAGCAGGGCTGTGGTCAGACGTGCAAAGCCAGTGGCACAGCAACAATTTGGAGTTGCAGGCAGTGATTCTGGCAGTCACTCACTGGTTACCGGTTCTTCGGAACTCTCGTCTTCTATTGGCCTCAGACCACTCCACAGTCATGTGGTTGATAAAGAACCAGGGCGAGACGTGCTCAAGGAGGCTTCTAAACCAGACCTTTCAGTTGTTCGATCTGTTAGACTTGAACCACATCCAGATAAAGGCACGTCACATCCCAGGTTGTCAGAACGTGTTGGCAGGCGCTCTGTCTCGACCCGCCAACCATCTCCCATAGAGTGGATGCTTCACCCGGAAGCATTCGACCTTCTGTGCACAAATCTGCATCATCCTCTGATCGACCTATTCGCAACGAAATACAACGCACGTCTGCCAGTGTATGTGTCTCCTCTGGTTATTCAGCACGGGTGGCAAGTGCCATCTCAGGCTCACAGGGTATCCACTAGGTCACTCTATGATGACAAGTGGTTATCGTTTGAGAAGGTTTGTGCCTCTCGTTCAAGTGCTTCTCCGCAGTTCATGGCAGAGTTTCTTCTGCACCTCCGTAATACAAGACATTTGAAAGGGGCACCATTTCAACCTACTTGTCGGCCCTCAATTCCGTTTTGTCTATTAAAACGGATAGAAAACTGTCTAAAACTCCTGAACTCATCGCGATGCTGAAGTCATTCAAGTTGGAGGACCAGAAACAGAAATTCTGTCCCCTGGCTTGGGACCTCAATTTGGTCCTTCGGCATCTGCGAGGTTCTCCTTATGAACCCCTAGATGAGGCCTCCTTTGAGGACTTAGTGCGGAAAACTGCGTTTCTCATCTCTCTTGTCACAGCGGCTAGAGTGAGTGAGATCAACGCTCTTGATGTGACGAGAGTGCGTTTTGAGACATCTCGTCATGGGGCTGTTCATTTAGGGTTGCTCTGGAACTTCGTGGCAAAGAACCAACTTCCAGGGCAACCAGACAGGAAGTTTACTATTCCTCCTCTGTCTTCTATAGTACATGACTCAGAGAGAGAGGAGCTCTCTCTGTGTCCTGTAAGAGTACCCCGAGAGTACATTCGTCGCTCGGCGAGTAGGCGGAAGACTCGCAAAAGGTTGTTCATACCTTTTTCAGCTGCAGCCAATGGTCAACAGAAACACCATTGCGCTGTGGCTCTGCCAAACAATTTTGGCAGCGTATGATGCTGAGGGTTTACCTCATCCGGCGGCAAATAACCTCCATGAAATCCAGGCTCTGGCCTCAACGATGGCGTTGCACAGGAACATTTCTTTTCCTCAAGTCATGGAGGGGTGCTTTTTGCGGTCCACTACGGTGTTCGCTAGCCATTATTTGCGTGATCTGGCAGTAGAAGATGTGCAGGGATTACAATCCTTTGGACCGTTGGTCTTGGCTCAACAGCTCACCCGACCACGGCTGCACTAGGTAACTATGTTTTACCCTCACGCTAGCCTTAAGGTTCTTCCTTGCTGTGTCAGGTTGTTCCTATAAGTGCTCTGACTTATGTCATTTTCTCCTTACAGGAGTTGTTGTCATTTGTCTTACCTCCTCTGGTGGCTGGGTCCTCCTCGAGACCTGCCCGCCATCTTTTACTGTCGGATCAACATGCAATATCTGAAGTGGGGTAAGTATTAAAAATTTATTAAAATCTAAATATTTTCGAGAAGCAGAGCATCCGGGGAGTAGTCTCTCGAGGCGGAGCCCGGACGCATTGGAACATACTCCCATACATACGGACCCTGGATTCAACCGCAGGACAGGTTTCCCATGTTCTCTTTTGAGAACGAGAGGCTCCAAGGAACAATCCTGTGGGATTCTATTGGGAATGGGTTCCCATGCCCTCTCGACATGTATAGCAGAAACCTTGGTACGTCGGAATGACGTATCAAAAGAACAGTATTTTAGTTATATTTTATCATACTTCTTCACTTTTGCGTACATCAATATTGCGGCGCTTCGCGCATGCATAGTTCTTCCCAAAAATATGCGCATTATATATGGAATTGAAGACAATGTTTTCTCCTTTATAGTGATTTAAAAATTATAAAAATCGTACTTGCGGTTCAAAAGTTATAAAGCCAGTAATGATGATATATTCTGAGAGCGCCACTTATTCAAAGCCGAATATCACCTTCTGTGCGGCACTTGGCGCATCAAAAGTTATTGCCGAAAATACACTTATTTTATATTGAATTGAAGACAATTCTTTTATCTTTATAGTGATAAAAAAAATTATGAAAATATCCCAAGTAGTTTCTTAGAAATAGAGTGCAGCGGCATGTTGTGGTAAATGCGCCACATGTTTCAAAGATAAAAAGTGCGAAAAATCACCTATCTCTCGACGATTGCTGTATTTTCAGTTTTGTTAGCGCAATTGCAATTTTTACATGGGAATAAAGGCCATTCTTTACTCTTTATTTTGATATAAATAAAATAACCAATTGGTTCATATGATACGAAGTGCGAGAGAAAGGCCCGATGTGCTTATTTCATGGCACGGCGTCCGTCCTTAAACTTTTCACTTTTTTTACTTCTTCTCCAGAACCAATGACTCCACAGAGCTGAAATTTTATGTGCAGACTCCTTGGCCAATGGGGATTCTAAATTGTAGATCTCGTGACCCAGTGACCCCAAATGGGGTCACAGGGGTCACATCCTTAAAAACCTATTTTCATCTTCTTCTCCAGTTCCAAAAGGTCTAGAGAGCTGAAAAGTTGGTGCAGACTCCTTGGCCAATGGTGATTCTAAACTGTAGATCTCGTGACCCAGTGACCCCAAATGGGGTCACAGGGGTCACATCCTTAAAAACCAATTTTCATCTTCTTCTCCAGTTCCAAAAGGTCCAGAGAGCTGAAAATTTTTGTACAGACTCCTTGGCCAATGGGGATTCTAAATTGTAGATTGTGTGAAACGACGACCCCAAATGGGGTCACAGGGGTCACATCCTTAAAAACTTATTTTCATCTGCTTCTCCAGTTCAAAAAGGTCTAGAGAGCTGAAAAGTTGTGTGCAGACTCCTTGGCCAATGGGGATTCTAAATTGTAGATTTCGTGACCCCAAATGGGGTCACAGGGGTCACATCCTTAAAAATTTATTTTCATCTTCTTCTCCAGTTCCAAAAGGTCTAGAGAGCTGAAAAGTTGTGTGCAGACTCCTTGGCCAATGGGGATTCTAAATTGTAGATTGTGTGACCCCATGACCCCAAATCGGGTCACAGTGGTTATGATGTAATAACTTATGTTTTGCTTGTAAACAATGACTTAAAAAACTTAAATATTCAACTTTAGATAGTAAATCAATGAAACCCTAAAGAGCTACAGAGCCCATGGCCCTATTTTTTTTATGTATCAAATCTAAATAAAATTTCATGAAAAACACAGAGCAAACATGTGTAAAGAGACCCCAGTGATGATTTAATTTCTTAGCAATAACTCCAGTGATGAACAAGTTTTTGTTAAAAAATTTGCCCATTTTATTGTGGCTGTTGAGAAGATGGAACAGGGCAAAGCTAGACCATCAGTTTCGGGGCTGCTTTGCTTTTGCAGTGTCCCGCAAACGCTAATCTAGTTGTTCTCATTTTTCAACAAATGTGCACTTGTGTTTTTCAAGTTGTGAAAAATATAAAGTCATCAAAATATTACCTTCATTACTATCTTCCATTTTGACTGTGTTTTAATCATCCATCCACAAAATATACCCTGATCCTTTTAAGGAGAGATGAGACGATGAAATAAATATTTTAGAAATCGCTTTTTTTTCCCCAAATAAAAGGTTTATTATGTCTTTTATAAAAATGAAAGAAAATGTGGGGGTCACCATGATTTAATGAGTTATGGGCATTAACAGTAATACCAAATTATGCTATTTTTGACCAATTTCACCTTTAAATTTAAATGATGCACACGCTTTCAACGATTTAACTCCGAATCCTTTCAGATACAATTTAATATGCAATGCATAGCAAGTCTATATTTTGAAAATTAATGACACTGTCAAGGGAAACATATTTAGATTAAGCTCTTTTTATCTAAAAATGGCAATTTTATCATTGTTTTTCGCATATTCAACAGGATTTTTCACTGACACACATATTTTAGATATTGCTAAAATTGTAATATGATGTGCGCAGTTTAATAAACAAAGAATTCAAAAATAATAATAGGGGGTCACCAAACTTTTTTCATCGCTTTAGCATTATTTTTTAAATCTTATACATAAACATTAAAACCTGATGTCACAGCAGTTTTTGTCAATCCAAGTGTAACTTTGACAGCTAGTCTACCATATGCATGTAATTATTATTGAATACACTAACAATCTAAGAATGCTTGATGGAAGAACAATAATAATAATAATAATAGCATGCTTATAACGCGTTATTTCCATTGTAAAACAATGCTCAAAGCTCAAGACAGAGTTTGAAGAGAGATAGGTCCATGACAGACGCTAACTGTCAAATGCTAATCTGAAGAAGATCAGTTGATCATACAAGATGATTTCTTTTAATAATAATAAACAATGATAAAAGAGAGACAATAATACACGTTCATTTACATTAAAAGATCGCAACTTGCGTAAAAAATGTAATCTTTGTTGACATTAGTATTCGCATTCCAATTCAATTTACTATCTATTATTGTGCCAAGGTACTTATATTCATGAACAATCTCATCACTTACTTGAGATATGTATGTTTTTGACATAACACACCGGGGATGTAGTTCAGTTGGTAGAGTGTTCGCTCATTACCAGAAGATCGGGGTTCGATTCCCAGTCGCGTCATACCAAAAGACATTAAAAGATGGGAGTTGTTGCTTCCTTGCTTGACACTCAGCATTATCAGGATAGAACAACGCTTGAACTGGCGCTGCACAGTGGCTGCCGGGTGCAAAATGCACAAGCCGAATTTCCGATTTACAATGTATTGAGGACAATAAAGAGTTATCATTATTATTATTATTATTATTATTATAGTAACATATTTACTGCAAACATGGGTGACGATAACGTCATGCGGCATGTCATAAAATGACCATTAAAAAGGTGTTGCGGTAAATGTAAGCGTTTTCCATTAGTTTATTGATAAAACTATACTTTAAAAATGTAATACATATATTTTGAGACTTCTTCACAACCATAAATCGTTGTCGCAAAATATTACTGTGAGTTTGATTTTTTCGTCCTATCTCTCCTTAAATATTTTGGCAAAACAATCCATATGATCACATCTTTCTTTTGAAACCAGTCCAGCCCATCTCTTAATTAGCATCAATAGTAATTAAGTTAGCTATCAGCTATTAAAAAATATTTGACCTTTCATGAGTTTTGATCTTCCTTTGGTCAAAATTGTTTTATGATTGATTTCAGGTCAATTTGAATGTGGTCAGTGCAAAAAGAGGTTCAAGACTGACAACTATTTGAAAACACACATGTTCATCCACACAGGAGAAAAGCCATACAAGTGTGAGACATGTGCAGCATGCTTCAACCGCAAAGACAAGCTGAAGCGCCACGTGCTCATCCACAATAGTGTCAAGAAGTACAGATGTCCATTCCGCTCCCTAACAGGTTCGTCTTGGTCTCTATATACACTATAATACAAATCTTAACCCCTCTTACTAACACAACACTCACTATATATACACTTTATACAATTAGTCTGTCAATACTTGATGTAGTGTCTACTAACACAACAGTCCCTATATATACACTATATACAATTAGTCTGTCAATACTGGATGTAGAGTCTACTAACACAACAGTCACTATATACACTATATACAATTAGTCTGTCAATACTGGATGTAGAGTCTACTAACACAACAGTCACTATATATACACTATATACAATTAGTCTGTCAATACTGGATGTAGAGTCTACTAACACAACAGTCACTATATATACACTATATACAATTGGTCTGTCAATACTGGATGTAGAGTCTACTAACACAACAGTCACTATATATATATACTATATACAATTAGTCTGTCAATACTGGATGTAGTGTCTACTAACACAACAGTCACTATAAACACTATATACAATTGGTCTGTCAATACTGGATATAGAATCTACTAACACAACAGTCACTATATACACTATATACAACTAGTCTGTCAATACTGGATATAGAATCTACTAACACAACAGTCACTATATACACTATATACAATTAGTCTGTCAATACTGGATGTAGAGTCTACTAACACAACAGTCACTATATATACACTATATACAATTAGTCTGTCAATACTGGATGTAGAGTCTACTAACACAACAGTCACTATATATACACTATATACAATTGGTCTGTCAATACTGGATATAGAATCTACTAACACAACAGTCACTATATACACTATATACAACTAGTCTGTCAATACTGGATATAGAATCTACTAACACAACAGTCACTATATACACTATATACAATTAGTCTGTCAATACTGGATGTAGAGTCTACTAACACAACAGTCACTATATATACACTATATACAATTAGTCTGTCAATACTGGATGTAGAATCTACTAACACAACAGTCAATTTATACACTATATACAATTAGTCTGTCAATACTGGATGTAGAATCTACTAACACAACAGTCACTATATATACACTATATACAATTGGTCTGTCAATACTGGATGTAGAGTCTACTAACACAACAGTCACTATATATACACTATATACAATTAGTCTGTCAATACTGGATGTAGAGTCTACTAACACAACAGTCACTATATATACACTATATACAATTGGTCTGTCAATACTGGATGTAGAGTCTACTAACACAACAGTCACTATATACACTATATACAATTGGTCTGTCAATACTGGATATAGAATCTACTAACACAACAGTCACTATATACACTATATACAACTAGTCTGTCAATACTGGATATAGAATCTACTAACACAACAGTCACTATATACACTATATACAACTAGTCTGTCAATACTGGATATAGAATCTACTAACACAACAGTCACTATATATATACACTATATACAATTAGTCTGTCAATACTGATGTAGAGTCTACTAACACAACAGTCACTATATATACACTATATACAATTAGTCTGTCAATACTGGATGTAGAATCTACTAACACAACAGTCACTATATACACTATATACAACTAGTCTGTCAATACTGGATATAGAATCTACTAACACAACAGTCACTATATACACTATATACAACTAGTCTAGCAATACTGGATATAGAATCTACTAACACAACAGTCACTATATATATACACTATATACAATTAGTCTGTCAATACTGATGTAGAGTCTACTAACACAACAGTCACTATATATACACTATATACAATTAGTCTGTCAATACTGGATGTAGAATCTACTAACACAACAGTCAATTTATACACTATATACAATTAGTCTGTCAATACTGGATGTAGAATCTACTAACACAACAGTCACTATATATACACTATATACAATTGGTCTGTCAATACTGGATGTAGAGTCTACTAACACAACAGTCACTATATATACACTATATACAATTAGTCTGTCAATACTGGATGTAGAATCTACTAACACAACAGTCACTATATATACACTATATACAATTAGTCTGTCAATACTGGATATAGAATCTACTAACACAACAGTCACTATATACACTATATACAACTAGTCTGTCAATACTGGATATAGAATCTACTAACACAACAGTCACTATATACACTATATACAATTAGTCTGTCAATACTGGATGTAGAGTCTACTAACACAACAGTCACTATATATACACTATATACAATTAGTCTGTCAATACTGGATGTAGAATCTACTAACACAACAGTCAATTTATACACTATATACAATTAGTCTGTCAATACTGGATGTAGAATCTACTAACACAACAGTCACTATATATACACTATATACAATTGGTCTGTCAATACTGGATGTAGAGTCTACTAACACAACAGTCACTATATATACACTATATACAATTAGTCTGTCAATACTGGATGTAGAGTCTACTAACACAACAGTCACTATATATACACTATATACAATTGGTCTGTCAATACTGGATGTAGAGTCTACTAACACAACAGTCACTATATACACTATATACAATTGGTCTGTCAATACTGGATATAGAATCTACTAACACAACAGTCACTATATACACTATATACAACTAGTCTGTCAATACTGGATATAGAATCTACTAACACAACAGTCACTATATACACTATATACAACTAGTCTGTCAATACTGGATATAGAATCTACTAACACAACAGTCACTATATATATACACTATATACAATTAGTCTGTCAATACTGATGTAGAGTCTACTAACACAACAGTCACTATATATACACTATATACAATTAGTCTGTCAATACTGGATGTAGAATCTACTAACACAACAGTCACTATATACACTATATACAACTAGTCTGTCAATACTGGATATAGAATCTACTAACACAACAGTCACTATATACACTATATACAACTAGTCTATCAATACTGGATATAGAATCTACTAACACAACAGTCACTATATATATACACTATATACAATTAGTCTGTCAATACTGATGTAGAGTCTACTAACACAACAGTCACTATATATACACTATATACAATTAGTCTGTCAATACTGGATGTAGAATCTACTAACACAACAGTCAATTTATACACTATATACAATTAGTCTGTCAATACTGGATGTAGAATCTACTAACACAACAGTCACTATATATACACTATATACAATTGGTCTGTCAATACTGGATGTAGAGTCTACTAACACAACAGTCACTATATATACACTATATACAATTAGTCTGTCAATACTGGATGTAGAATCTACTAACACAACAGTCACTATATATACACTATATACAATTAGTCTGTCAATACTGGATATAGAATCTACTAACACAACAGTCACTATATACACTATATACAATTAGTCTGTCAATACTGGATGTAGAGTCACACAACAGTCAGGATTAGCACAAAGTGTGGTTCCATATTCTTATGCTACAGTTGTCAATTATGCTTTATCCCTACACAATTCTCTTGCGATCTTTAGAGCACTTTGTTTGCTGTTTGTATTTTCAATAACATCTTTTTTCATCATTCTCAAAAACATCAAGAGTTACGGAGTCATGTTGATCTTACCTGCACTTAACTTTATTGAAAGTTTAACGTCAGCAGGATCTGATCAAACATTAAAGGGACACTGCGTCATCTTTATCTCACTAAGCTGATTAGAGTGTTTACATGCAGTAGTTTTTATTACCAATTACGTCAATTGTCTAAAATTTGGTGTCTGTGACATGTTAGCACACATGTTAATCAGCAAAGGTACACTGTGCTTGCATACTTGCCCATCATGTGACAATGAATGTGATTCAAGTAGGGGCTACTGACAGGTTGAGTCTTCGGTGGAGAAGACTGAACAGGGAAAGGCTTATGCGGTGTCCCGCAAACACTAATCTAGTTGGTCTAATTGTTTTAGATGTTGTTGTCAATACAAACTGAATCAACTATATCATTGTTTGTTATTTGCCTTTATTTCTTTTTCATTATTTTGCAGGGATTATTATTATTATTATTATTATTATTATTATTATTATTATATCCTTTCGACTGCCGGTACTGTTTTGCAGGGAAACGGCTGATCCAGTTTCAAACAGATAACTTTTTGGCCCTTCTCAAACACCGGTATACTTTTCCTGCCCCATTGCCAATCCGTGGTTCAGCCTGCAGTAAAACATGTCACAGTGGCGTTTTGGAGGACACAAATTTGATACGTATGAGTACGCTTCAGACATCCTCCAGAGGCAGTAGACCGGTGTTTTGAAAGCCATAAAAATGATACCTCTGACACCACTTTGGACATCGAAAGGATATAAAATACTCGAAAATTAATAGCGCGAAATATAAAACGATTACAGTAAATCAACAAAAGTGACAACTTGCTTAACTTCATGTGTCTATTATTTCAATATTTATTATAAATTTCTTTCAGGCTGTCAAAAAGAATTTAATCGACCAGACAAACTGAAGGCTCACATAGTAACTCACAGTGGAATAAAACCTTTCAAGTGCAAGGAATGTGGAAAGGGTTTCAGTCGCAAACCTCATCTACAGGAACATGAGCGTGGCCACAAAGCTGATTACAAGTTCCGCTGTGAAACATGTGGAAAAGGTTTTTTCCGGCCAAAGTTATTTCATGATCATAAGTGTCAACCTCAAAAAGATGGGATGCAGCCCCAGGTCTTTAGACCAAGGCACCGGCGCAAAATTGGGAGACCAAAGAAACGTATGATAAGCGTGCAAGCTGACCGATTAAGAGAAGCCAGATTAAGCAGTAATCGTCTGAGGTCGAAAGAAAGGAAAGTGTCATGCAGTACAAACTGTGAATCAGTGCTAGATGAAGTTGAAGTGAAGACCTCAATGCCTATGACTGTTGATATTGATAATGTTCAGACTGTCGCTGTTGCCAGTGCAAGTGATGTTGATTTTCCTCAAGCAATACAGCACTTGACAGTTACCAAAAATAAACAAATAACTCTTAAACACGGTGAATCCACAGAGGATCCATTGTTAGACCATTATGTGGTTCATCTGACTGAAGCTGTTCATGACAATACATCCACTATTCAGACATTCCTCCCTTCTGTGTCTGGAACTCAGGTGCTTCATACAGACACAAATTCTGCAGGCCTGCAGCCAATCACTATCATAGAGGCGCAGCCGATGAATATGCGGACCTTGGCTGCCGCGGAGGTACAGCACCTCCAGACCTCGGTGTCAGTCGGTGGAAGTGCTGCTGCTGGTCAGACACTGCCTCTGATGGCTGTAAGTGGCACTGCTGGAGAGGGGACAGCCACGGACTCGATGGTTGGCACACAGGTGGTTGTGACTGACACTGCAGGTGGAGAGCATACACTCGTGGCCTGCCATGCTCACCTTGTTGACTATGAGCACACCGTGGCAGACACAGTTCACTGACCATTCTGTCTGCTCTTTGTACATTTAACCTCATGCCACATAAGGCTTGAGTCTTATAATCTATATTCGTTAAAATACCTACAGAAATATAGGAGTCCTATAATAGGACTATGAGTTTTTATGTTCCATTGATTTGAAAGGTTGTGTCAAAACAGTGTCTGTCAACCTAAATATTTTTTATCATTTTTAAGATCAGATAGGCATATTGTATATTTCACAGTTCAACTCATGAACTGCTCCAACCAACTGACATTTTTTTGTAGAGAGACCTTTTACCTAGTGGATCAAAGTTTGCACATTTGGTCCTTACCACTCCAGAAATATAGAAGTGGCAGACATTATCCCTTTAACCTCAAACCCCTTCTACTCCTAAGCCAATAGGCATAGAAAGCTTGAATTTTCAGAATACATTTGTTGCATTGAGACTGAAATTTGGTCTTGAACCTTCTTTTGACTTCTCTGAAGAAAACAGTAATGCTAGGAAGCTAAATTTTGCGGATATCATAGTTTTTTTTATAGAAACTAATATTTGCTTAAAAAAATAAGGGTGTAATATGAGGGCTATGATAAAGCATTCAGAATTGATCTATGTGAATTAGCATAAGCTGTTAATGACCAGAGAGTTTCAGTCAGTGAGAGTGGTGGGTGAGTTCTTAGGTCAGTGAAGTGTTTGTGGGATGGGGCATAGGAGAAGTGTAGCAGATTGGAGAGGGGGTAAATGCTTTGCCTTTTTAGCTCATCATTTCTGAAAGGTCAGATGAGTTTTATGGCATTGGTTGTCATCAGTCGTCTTTATACTTTTCACATCTCCTCCAGAACCACCACAAAGTCGAATTTTGTGGGATGTGCCACCTTATTAGTGAAATCTTTCGACGACTTCTTCTGGTCAGTACAACAGCTTTGTTATATCAAGACTCAAGTTTGCTTAAATGATCTTGATATGGGCGTGGCAGTGGGTCCACCTTAAAATCTTGAAACAAATTCTAGTTTAGACTTGCCTCAACTGTTGAGTTTCAGAGTGTGGATTATATAATCAATTGAAAATGTCACCAAAGGAAAAAGCATTCATTTATTTCACAATACAAAAAATCATAATTCATTTATAAAGTTTATCGAAATACTGAATAGTCTATGTGTAAGGAAATATTTGATCAATGAAAAGATATGTGAACATATACTGATGGATGAGATAAATTTATATTTCTAAATGATACATGAAATGATATGGAATGATATATATACACAAAGAAAAAAGTTAAACACCCCTTAGTATTTTTGCTAAAACAAATGTTGCGTGTCAGTAAAAGTAATTGTAAGATATGATAAAATCATAATTAAGCATTTGTATTAAGAAAGAACATTTAAGTCAGATGACGTTTCACTTCTTTTGGATATTTGCATTTATAACAGTTGTGTATTTTAGTGTCCAAAAACAAGTAACGTTATTCTATGAAATGAAAGTTAATATTGGTTGATGTGATTTGAGTAGTTCCTTTCTTTGAAGTGAACTGATGAACGTTAAGTAACAGCCTTTTTACCGAAAGTCACCAGTTACAGCAGAAAGTCTGAGTTTTTGGAAATCAACAAATTCAAAAAGGTTGCCAAATTACATAATACCGTTAGCATTAGCTGTTCTGACACCTCAAAAGCATAGAGATGCGTTTATAATTAACACATTGTACTCAGAAGAATAAAAAATGTATTCGAAAATCGTTGATAACAGCAAAGGATAGAATTTTAACACCAAATTATGTCCTTATTTTGCATGATGAAAAATTGTTTTGATGTGTGACCATCAACTTGGTAATAACAATGTTCTTTTTATCATCTGAAACCTAAAGCTTATCACATTGTTTTATCACTAGGACAATAGTTATTTTTGAAGAAAGATCATTCCCCTTACAAACATGAATGTTTCGTCTTTGGAAAAAGATCATTCCCCTTACAAACATGAATGTTTCTTCTTTGAACAAAGATCATTCCCCTTACAAACATGAATGTTTCTTCTTTGGAGAAAGATCATTCCCCTTACAAACATGAATGTTTCTTCTTTGGAGAAACTAATCATAGGGACAGTAATGTTCCTTCAGAGTTTTGTGACCCTCACCTTCAGTTCAAGATCAGAACAAGACTTTTACACTTGTCAGCGGGATTTCTCAAGAACTAGAAATTCATCATATTCTACACAAAGCACCCCCAACTCCAAGGGAAGAAGAAGAAGGGCTGATTAGATTTTGGTGACCTTTACTTTATTCTCAAGATCACAGCGGAACTTCAAGTTTTTCGACATGTTAAGCTTGTTAGGGGAATCGATATCTCAAGAACTGTTCATTGGATTTTCATTATTATCTTACACTATAATGGTTCTTTAAGGGAAGATTCAGGGCCCAGTTGATTTTGCTGATCTTGACATTATTTTTCAAATTAATTTGCAGCGGGGAATCATGTGAACTAAGTGACAATTAAAAATTAACTGCTTGTTGTGTACTTAGATTCAGCTGGTAGTATACATTGGGACAGACATTTTATTCAGTTGGCCCAAAATACAATTACATTACAAATTTGGAACAAGCGCACATAAAAGATAACAAGTTTATGAATTTACAGTTGCAGCTCTAAGCATTTTAAATCATTATTACATGTAGAAAACTATCTATCATTATCTATATATATCTCTCTATTTATAAAATCCCTTTTACCATAATTCAGGTGCAGTAATTTTGTGTTAGGCATAGAAACAGGAAGATACAACAATGTACCAATGGCTAACAAAGTCTGTATTTACTGTAAAGTAGACAATATTAACTCTATTGAAGATGAAATTCACATTCGTTCTTTATTGTAAACTGTATGAAGTTGCTGGAAATAAGTTTATTGCTCCATTGTTGTACAATACATCAAACACACAGAATTTAATCTACATTCTTAGCAGTAAAGATCCACATGGTGTTGCGGGCTTTCTCCCTGCCATAATACTAGCAGCCGCGATATAAGTGAAATACTCTTGAAAGCGGCGTTAAACCCCAACTCACCTCACCTTAGCAGTAAAGATAAAGATATTATCATGAAATTTATTAACTTTCTTAAAAGTATATGTAAAACTAGAGCTGCAATTGTAAATTCATAAACCTGTTATCTTTTAGGTGCGCTTGTTCCAAATTTGTAATGTAATTGTATTTTGGGCCTTTAAATATAATTGGCCTTTATACTGAATAAAATGTCTGTCTGTTAAATTCCTATGGATTTGGCTTTGCCTGGTACAATCAAGATGTTGGTGATAAAAGGAAATAAGGTAGCTTTTGAATGTTGGATTTTATGTTTATTTTATCAACCAAGTTACTGTTAGAAGGAATATTAAATAATATAATCATTCGCTCCCATTGTGTTTTAATATAAGAGGTGTGAATGTAGATGTGACTTGTAAAATATATGAACTTTGTGTGACTGACAATGCCATTCCTTTTGTTGTTTGAATGTAATGCTTATAATGTAATAAGAGAAAGATATATGCCTGTGAATGGTCAGGTAAATCTGGTTGCTAAATATCGTAATGTATAAACTAGTAATTGTAGAAATACCCTTGTACATTGTTCTAATTACATGAGAGAAGCGCTTTCTCAAAGAAACTATGTTAATTCATCATATTTATTATTAATTAATGAATCTATTTGTAAAGTTTCATTGCCTACTTCACAAAATTGTAATGTTTATATGTATTGTACACATAGGCCAATGGCCTACAAACCAAAATAAAAGAATTGAATTGAATTAATCATAGAAGCTATATTAGTTGCTATCAATGCAATTGTTCATATAAATGTAGAAACCAGTGGTTAGTAAAAGGAGAATATTTTGAGACAATCACCCCATTCTAGAATGCTTAAATCATGTGTAGTCATACTTTTTCCAGCAGTTATAAATGCATAATAAAAACTTATATTAATTTAAGCAGTGTTAAACAATGACTCGCTAACTTCTGAACCTTAGATAAAAAATCAATCAATTTCAAATGAGCTACAGAGCTCATCAGGCCTGAAAGGCGTATGGTGTTGTCCATAGACTTTACTCATTTTCGACTTCTCCTTTGTGACCACTGCAGCCCTAAAGTTGAAATTTTGTGGGGAGGTACTTCGTACCTAGAGGATCAAGGTTGTTTATTTGATTCTCATCCTTCAGTGAAAACTTTAAACAACTTCTTCTTTGAAACCAGTTGACATGGCAAGGTGAAATTTTGAGAATAACATCTTTGATAAATTGAGACCAAAGTTTGTTCATTTGGTGTGGCAGGAGGTTCACCCTAAAATCTTAAACCAGCTATGCCAGGAAGCTCAAAATGTGGGAATGTGATCTTTGTTGGATGGAGAGTAAAATTTTTAAATTCATAATCCTGCTATCATATGTTCGGACAAGGTCTTAAACTTCTAAGTCATAAGCTTAAAAGCCTCTCCGATGGTTCTTTTTTTTTTGTGCAGATAAAACCGATATAAATATTATGCGTCGGAAATATGGGAGTATCAAACTTGGTTTATAATTGAACAGTTTTGATGAAGGTTTTGCAAGTTTGTACTGAGTGTGATTTATAAGAGTACTAATGTTGCTGTTTTAGCTGAATGTGGCAGACACTATAATGTTGATTCTCATATCTAATGTTGTGTAATTGAAATAAAGTTGAATGTAAAACATTTTGAAAGCGTTACATCAATAAAAAGTTATCTCTTAAGTAAGATGTTTCCTACAGTGTTGACCACAAGCAACTCAATCATTAATGTGTCATTTGTTGGTTTTGTATGTAAACCATATAGGCTTTTCTACTGAAATAAAAGATTGATTGATTAAAATGTGATCAAACAGCAACCCTGTCTATCAGATGGCAGATAATAATTGATCCGAGGAATAATTAAGTTAACAGTAAATAAACATAGTAGACACAGTTCATTGTTCTATTAGATTGGCATGTTTGGTGAAGTTAAAGATTAGCAAGGTTAAAGATGCATGGTCAGTTTTGCATGACATTTTATTTGCTTCTAAAATGTACCATATTACAAAACTAGGTGGTTTAGGTTATATCTTCTTACACGACCTTCATATTCACCCCCAAATGTTTAAAATATCAAATATATATATGTTTCAATGACAACCAACGAACGGTCTCATGCATGTGTAGTTACCGACAATTATGGCTCTATCTAAGTATGTACTCAATATAAGATCTATTAAGCGTGTTGGCGTTGGCGTTGGCGTTGACGTTCCCATTTCGTTTCCGGAGCAGATCTCTAAAACTATGTGACCAATCATCATCAAACTTGGTATACTGTCTCTCCATATTGTATAGATGTGCCTTTTGGGGGTTAGAGATTTTTTTTAATTAAAGTTTTTTTTTTTTTCAATGGCAACAATTTGGACTTAGTCTATTTCAAGGGTAGTAAACTGTGTGACCAATCATCACCAAACTTGGTATACTGTCTCTCCATATTGTGTAGATGTGCCTTTTGGGGGTTGGAGATTTTTTTTAATTAAGTTTTTTTTTTATTTCAATGGCAACGATTTGGACTTTAAATTTTTTTTTATTTCCACCTCATTGATTTGGACTTAGTCTTTTTCAAGGGTGTATTTGTTTCCGGAGCAGATCTCTAAAACTATGTGACCAATCATCACCAAACTTGGTATGCTGCCTCTCCATACCATGCAGATGTGCCTTTTGAGGGTTAGAGATAATTTATAATTTTTATTTTTTTTATTTATTTATTTATTATTAGAGGTTTGGAGCATTTGAGGAAGGGGGAGACATCTGTTTTTACGGGTAAAAACACTTTCTAGTTTTGTTTGCCTTTGAGGTTTTAAATTATGAATATAGTGCGAACTACTACCCGTTTCGCGATACAATTAATATGGCCACATGTCCCCAAAAATTTGATCTGACCAATGCAAAGTTCAGCACTACAGCTGATAAATCTAACACCTTTTTAGGTTCAAATAAAATAATATTTAGACTATTTATTTTCTATCTCTGTGATAACGGCAGATAGGTGACAGAGAAGGAAAATTGTAATTAAATAATATTTTCTTATGTTCTATTTCAGTGTCAATTAAAGTCATACATTACAGATGACAGAAAGGGGTACCGTTGAATAAATGTGTGACAGCGTGTCATTGTTCTAATTTTCATATCAAGTATAAGAAATATTGATATGGAATAGCGAGGAATGAATGTGATGTCTAATGTATATGATCGAAACCATATATAAACTTATAAGGTAAGCAATATGATCTTGAAAACCATTACAGTATAAGACTGACTCAAGTGGACACTAAATGTCCCGCCATGTTTATAAACAAAGAATGGTCTTGATTATTTCATGAAGGGTGGCAAGTATCAAAGCAGAAATTGGTTGAGATATAGATATTTAAAATTAACAATTAAGACGTTGTAAACAAATAGAATTTATTATAAACATATTATCTAACTTCTATAGGTTTAGAAAGATAGGTATAGTTATTCAATGTCAACAATTCGTTGATAAATTCACATCCCTTCTAAGAAACGAACCGCTTATAGATTTACATTCCTCCTTGATCTGTAAATTTGTTTCATATTAAATATTTGGGTTGAGTTATATCCAAACAGAATTCTCGCATTTTGATTGGTTGTGCCCTGGTGATTTGACCATGCACTTGACGTGGATTATTTTACCTCATATGTCGGTATCATTATCATTATTCTGTTATGATATAAGATTTAAATCATTACCTTTTTATTTCACAAATATACTGATATAATAACAGATTACATTTATTTTATCCTTATGAATAAGTGTTATGTTAACATTCAGTAATAAATATGAAACCTGTCTACTGCAGTCGCTTGTGAACTCAACCAACATAGAATTAATGAACAAAAGTTATATCGACGGACTAGAATGATGAACTTCATCTGATATAATCAATTCAATGTTTTATTTGGTTGCATTGTATGATTTTAACTGAAATTTGTTCCACTGCAGTTGTTGTTAAATCTTGTTTCAGGTGAGACATGTTCAGTGTTTATAACTTGCACAGGGTGACTGAAATTAATGTGAAATAGAGTGATTTTTTATCGAGTCCTCGAGTCCACGAAAATGGACGAGTCCAGCTAAACCCGACTCGTACTCGAGGAACCTGTGGAAGCCCTACTCCTGACAATGAATGAATGAATGAATGAATGAATGAATAGTTTGTTTATAAACGTGTCGAGCATAAAGTACAGGGTATCAATACAAAGTGAATATACAAGATAAAATTGATTATGCAAGGCCTCAATATCCCGAAGAGACATGGCGTAAATCAGTAAAATATAAAAAAATACTAAGATAATAAAAATATAAAAGTAAGATAATGTGCATATATAAAAGGTACAAAATTACATAAGATGTTAATTTGAGCAAGTTGTAGTACGTGTGCTTAAAAAGTTTACGACGATAAAACATCTTAAAACACATTAAAGCTAAATTTGTAGATTAGGTTTAGAAGATAACGAAAATAAAATTTAAAATCAAGTAAAAGATTTGTTACTAAAAATCGTGGGTAAAACAGAAAGACGAATATCGTCATAAAAAGGCCACTGTAAAAGAAAATGTTTTCCATCTTCGACACACGAGTGGGAGCAGTATATACAAATTCTCTGATCAGGTGGTGTGGGAGGGGAGCTGTGTCTGCCCGTTTCAATTTCTAGCTTGAGAGATCCACATCGTAATGAGACAAGTATAGATTGCTTGTAACGTGGGAGATTGAGATAAGATTCGGTTTTAAAAGTTGTTTTAAAAGTCTTGTATGTTCTCAGTTTTGGTATGTTTTTATGCCCCAAATCGGAGATTCCAGGGTATATTGTTTTTCACCTGTTCGTCTGTCTGTCCATCTGTCTGTCTGTCTGTCTGTCTGTCCGTCTGTGTGTTTGTCCACAAAAACTTTAACCTTAGCCATAACTTTGGATTGCTCAGAGCTAAGGCTTTCATACTTGGCATGTGCATACCTTGTGATGAGACCTTTCAGATGAGGTCATCATATTTGACCTTGTGACCTTGACCTTGCCGCAGTGTACATTTTCAGAAAACTTTAACCTTGGCTATAACTTTGGATTGCTCAGAGCTAGGGCTCTCATACTTGGCATGTACCTTGTGATGAGACCTTTCAGATGAGACATCATATTTGACCTTGTGACCTTGATCTTGCCACAGTGGACATCTTCAGAAAACTTTAACCTTGGCCATAACTTTGGTATATCCGGGGGCATCTGTGTTTAACAAACACATCTTATTTCTTGTTTACTTTATCACAGCCAGCATGTTGCGTCGATTTTCTTGAGCATGCAGTGATCTGGTGAATAATCCAGCATGTATTCCTGTTGATCCTGTTTAAAAGTCCAGTTAGTTCTAAATCATTAAAAACTCTCTTTTCCCATGATTCACTAAAACGCTTGGACCAGGCATGAATTATAAGATAAATAGTTGCGTTTGTAAAATTTCCGGGATTCATTTCTATTCAACACTCGCAAATTTAGTTTAAAACCAACAGCGTTAGCCGGAGGTTTTAAACTCTGAAATTTGCGGGTGTTGAATAGCAATGAATCCCGGAAATTTTACACAAACGCAACTTTTTATCGATATTGTAACATGACCGTTAGTTATCAGGCATTTTGAAACGAACTCTCTTTTTTCGTACCTATCTATGAGTGGAAGGACTGTTGCGACTGTTACCGGTATGTATTATTATATAATTGCAGGTGAAATACCGGGATCTATCAATGAAAATAAACCGTGTTATCAGTCACTAGTGAAAATAACATTGGAACGTGATATCAGTCACTGGTGACTGATATAACAATGACCTGACGTCATAAAACAATGCTCTGACGTCATGACACGTTCATGACGTCACATTGTTGCTGAGGCGACAGGCTCATTCTGGAGCCGACTTAACGTAAATGCAAGTCGATTTCGGTGAATATGCAAAGATTTGGTCATATAATAAATAGAAAATTTTTCTTTTCTTGACAAATACCATGTGTATCTCATCTCGTGAGGTAGAAAAGTTATATATTTTCACTCGTGACTGCGCCACTCGTGAAAATATAACCTTTCTACCTCATTCGATGAGATAAACATGGTATTAGTCAAGAAAAGCCAAATCCTCTAAATACCGTGGGATATAGTCATCACCCCGGCCGTCTGTCCGTCCGTCCGTCCGTCCGTCTGTCCATCCTTAATCATTTCGTTTCCGGAGCAGAACTCGAAAACCGTTCATGATATCTTTCTGAAACTTTCCATGTGTATTACCCACCAACTGAAGTGGTGCCTTTTGATATTTTCAGATTTCTGAAAAAATTTTTTTTTTCGTTTCCATAGAAACATGTTGAAGTTGGACTTTGTTCAGAGACAGGTTCGTTTCCGGAACACAGCTCCAAAACCGTTCATCTTATCTTCCTGAAACTTTGCATGTGTATTACCCACTAAGTGAAGTGGTGCCTTTTGATATTTTCAGATTTTTTCCGAAAAATTTATTTTTTCTGTTTCCATAGAAACATGAGAGGGATGTTGGTTGTTGTTGATTTTGACTGCTTCTGGAGCAGAAGTCTAAAATCCTTAACATACCTGAAACTCAGCATCTGTAATACCCACTAACTGAAGTACGGTAGTAGATACACAAATATCTGTCAAAGATGTGTTTTACAAATTTTGTGGAACCGGTGGGATATGTCATCTTCTGATGACTCTTGTTGTAAGAGGTGTGGTCAGGTCAAAACAAATGTACATACTCGGTGTAATATGTACATTAGCAACAATTTACACATAAGCTCAAACAGTGTCACTCAACTATGTTCACTTCACAATATTCACTTATCCTTTTAGATGGCGATAAATATTTATCTGCGACATCAACACATTAAGAGACCTAGGTACAACAATCTTAGACTTACCCTAACCCATTGTGACAATGACGCTAGCATTGTGACGTCAAAACGGTTGATCACTATAACGTCATGCCATGGCAACGGCATTCGGTAAGCACAGCCGAATGGAAGAAAGCGTCAAACTTGGAAAAATCTTACTAGTTGAAAACATTTTAGTTACATGAAACAAATTAATTTTGAGAGTTATTTGTGACCTATATTGCTATACACAAGTTAGAAAATGACAATGGCACCTGTCAAATTTTAGTAAGGAGCACAAATAAGGAGAAATAGAAAACTTAAATTTTGAGTCGGGTCGAATCTTGTGAACACGATGTATATGTTCGCGGTGATTAGCATTCAGGTGAAGTAATTTGCGGGTATTCATTGTCATTCAACATAGGCAAATCAACCAATCAGAATCAAGGATACACCGAAATCATGTTACAATAGACACTGTTAGTGACCCTTGTGGTAGTCTTTCCAGTCGACAACAAGCTTGCTTGCTTGCTTAGAGATTTTACGAGCACATTCCAGCAGAGCTGATTTCGCACTCAGGCCACTATGGCCTTTAATAAAGTTTCAAAAGGTTTCCAAAAATGGAGAATATTTATGCCATGGCCGAAAAGATTTTGGAGGCTAATTTTGAAATTTTGAATATACCTAGGTTAGGTTAAGCCAGGGATGGGGGAGGAAAATGTGAAAATTATTTGATTTGGAATTTATTGTTTTTAGGTTTTTAGATTCGGACCAGGGAATCCTTGAGATAAAACCCTAATGCTTGAAAGGTGTTTAGGTTATTTCGAGCTCATCAGGCCTGAAAGGGCTTATGGCATTGCATGGTGTCCGGCGTCCGGCCATCCGTCCGTAAACTTTTAGCTTTTTCGACTTCTTCTCCAGAACCAATGACTCCACAGAGCTGAAATTTTATGTGCAGACTCCTCAGCCAGTGGGGATTCTAAATTGTAGATTGTGTGACCCCGTGACCCCAAATGGGGTCACAGGGGTCATATCCTTATAAACCTATTTTCATCTTCTCAATTCCAAAAGGTCTAGAGAGTTGAAAAGTTGTGTGCAGGTTCCTTGACCAATGAGGATTCTAAATTGTAGATTTCATGACCCCCCCTGACCCTAAATATGGATCACTGGGTCACAACCTATAAAAATACCATTGTAGCAAGCTTTGAACAGTACTCTTGAGATTTTATGTGCTCTTCATTTCAGACTAAGGGAGGTAATCCCAAATGTGTGAGTTCTAACTTTGAGAAATAGTTGTTGAGAAAGAAGTTGTGACATAAAAATAGAGAATAGAGAATCTAACAAAAATTCTGTGAAATATTTATTTTGTAAGCCCATAACTTTTATCATATTTCATATGTATACAATTCTTATTTTATCATTATTGAATGTCTGATGAGCTACAGAGCCAATGGCTCTATTTTTGCAATCGTATACTGTTTAAATACGATAGGGTGAGCTTATGTTCTAAATTTGAGCGAAATCGGTATGGTCGGAGTTTGTGTCTTTAACACCAGGTCACGCCCATATTAGAGAGAAGATTTTGACCAAATGAACAAACTTAAGTGTGCATATTATAAAGATGACATCTGATGTTATTCTGAAAATTTTAGCTTTCTGCAGCAAATAGTATTGGAGAAGAAGTCATTTAAAGAATTACATATAAGTAACTATTAATATAACATATGTTGTAGTCAGCTTTGAGAATTAATTTAAGTTACAAAAAGATGGTTTTACCAAATAAATATTAGATAACATTTTTTTTAGACCCTCAGTTCTTAGTTGTCAAGTGTCAACTTCTCTGTCTCAACAACCATTTCTCAAAGCACGTTAGACTCACATAATTCATATTATTATTCGAAGAATGATGAGCTACAGAGCCGATGGCTCTATTGTCATTGTGGTACCATGGATTGATAGCATTCAGGTGAACTACTTTACATGCATTTTATTGCAAGAGATACTCCTCATTTCCAGTTTCAAAATAACTTGATCAATCATTTAGGATGTTGTTTCTCTGCAAGGTACATGCAACTTCCAAACGCAAGGCATACTCTTGCCAGTCTCCATTACTGGTTGGTTTAAACCAATTGGAAGGTGGCTACATGTGCAGAGTAGGATGATTGGTGCATCATTCAGGGCTTTTCCTGATTTCTGAGTTTCTGATTTCCTACATCAAGGTCAAGGTCACACGGTCAAATGTTATAACCACAGTGTGTGACTTGGATACATAACATTTTCAAATGCTGACAAACTAAAAGTTACTGTCAGTCTGACATTGGAAAGCTGAGCGGTCTAAGTCAAGGGCAATTAGTCTAAAAACAAGAAGACATTGTCATCAACATCCCCTGCCAGACCCAAGAAATTGTAACAAGGGCAATAATTCAAAAAGAAATAATTCTAATTATCCCTCGTTTCCGGATCAGAACTCGAAAACTATAAGACATAGCTCAACGAAACTTTGTGGGTGGAACAATCATCATGTGTAGATGTGCCTTTTGGGGTTTTCAACTTCTTCACAATTTTTAATTTGTTTAACTTTTACCATTTCCATGGATGGGCTTATGGCATGGCACAGCGTCCGTCCGTCCATCCGTAAACTTTTCGCATTTGTCTTCTTCTCCAGAACCACTTGATCTTAGGAGCTGAAATTTTGTGTGCAAACTCCTTGGCTTTGCTCAAAACCTAAAAAACCTATTTTCATCTTGATCATCAGCAAACGATAACCATCAGTTGCAATGAACCTTATATTGGGTAGGTTAAGGTTGTTTTGATATGTTACAAACCTTACAGGGAGTGGCATTCCTGCCCTGCTGAGCCAACAAATCATCATCCATCCTGCTACATCAGGCTATAAGGAGAAGGTTCATAGTCACTGTTATTCAACAACTATATTCTTCAATAAATTTTCCCAAAGACATGGGATATGGCCGACTCTGTCTGCTTGTTTTCATTCCATCAAGATAGCCTCAACCAACACAACTGATTGATTTAAAACAGGTTCTGAGAAAAGCTATCGCCTTTGAAGATTACCTGGAACAGAGTTGAAAAACGGAACAAGGGCAATACATCCAGGAAAAATTACCACACGATTCTAATTTTTAAACTCAATCAATGTATCGATTCCTTCATGCCAAACACCAAATTTGATTACCCTATCAGAAATATAGTTTATGAGAAAAGTAGTCCCCTTTTGAGATACCTGAACAAAGTCCAAAAATACAGAACAAGGGCAATAACTAAAAAAACACAATTGCTCGCTTCTAATTTTCAAACTCTATCAAGGTATTAAAGCCCTCACGCATCACACAAAATTTGGTTATCCTATCTTAAATAATTTCTGAGAAAAACTGTCCCCTTTGGAGATATCATGAACAGAGTTAAAAAATACGGAACAAGGGCAATTACTCTGGAAAAAATAAGTGCAACCTTCTCATTTTCGAATTCCATCTAGGTGTTTATGCCCTTAAGCCACACACCAAATTTGGTAATCCTATCTTAAATGGTTTCTGAGAAAAGCTGTCCCTCGGACAGACAGATGGACACACACGTACATGCGTATCAACGATCTATATCCAAAGCATGTGTAAAGTTTAAGAAATATTGATAAAAAAACTGTGGGAGGAGTTCAGAACACAAGTACCCTTTTCAGGACGGATGGACAGACAGACGGGCTCCACGACACGACAAACTCCCTTGGGTTTCACCCGGGGGTTAAAAACTGTAGGATCTACAAGGTTTATTACTTTTTTCATAAAAACGTTTTAGTATCCAATTACAATACAATTCTATCAGGGCTTTTATGCCAGTTTTATAATTTTTAGCTCATCAGGCCTGAAAGGCCCAATGGGCTTATGGCATGGGATTCCGTCCGTCCGTCCGTAAACTTTTTGCTTTTTCGACTTCTTCTCCAGAACCAATGACTCCAGAACTCCTTGGCTGAAGGGGATACTAAATTGTAAATTTGGTGACCCTGTGACCCCAAATGTGGGTCACAGGGGTCATAACCTTAAAAAGCCATTTTCATCTTCTTCTCCAGAACCAATGACTCCAGAGAGCTGAAATTTGATGTAAAGACTCCTTGGCTGAAGGGGATTCTAAATTGTAGATTTGGTGACCCTGTGACCCCAAGTGTGGCTCACAGGGGTCATTACCTAAAAAAAACTATTTTCATCTTCTTCTCCAGTCCCAATGAACATAGAGAGCTGAAATTTTATGTACATACTCCTTGACTGAAGGGGATTCTAAATTGTAAATTTGGTGACTGTGAGACCCCAAATATGGGTCACAGAGGCAATGACCTAAAATGCTATTTTCATCTTCATCTCCAGTCCCAATGGCTCTAGCGAGCTGAAATTTTTTGTACAGACTCCTTGGCTGTAAGGGATTCTAAATTGTAAATTTGGTGAGTCTGTGACCCCAAATATGGGTCACAGTGATCATAACCTAAAAGCCTATTTCAGTTTACAGCATCTTTCTGAGATTTTATGTGCACTTCAGTCAGTAAGTAGGTAAGGGAGGTAATTTTAAAGAAAACACCTGAGGGAAAGGCATTTCATCTTTCTGATGTGAGAGTTCTAAAATGTGCCTCTGAGAATATGATATGTCTGATGAAAAAGAGATGTTGAGAATTAAAAACTTAGAATTGGAGGTCTAACAAAAATTATAACTCATATTTTATCTTTGTCTCACATTTCACATATATGAGTAATTATTTGTATTTTGCAAGTGAATTTGCTGATAAAGGTACACAAGTCTAAAAGTATTCTAAAGACTTAATACAGAATCTTTTATTAAATCTAATATAATGTTCTTTGAAATTTAAGAGTAAATAATGGAGTTTTTGAATATCTCATGATATTGTGTAATTATTTGGAGAATTAATTAATTAATGAGAATTTCCAGTACGAGTCAATTTGGTATACCGTATTTATATCATATTTTATACTTTATAAATGATTTAGATTTCTATTAACTTTGCAGTTAATTTTATTCTGTAGCCGCTGTAGCCCCAAATAAGGGCCTCACAGGCCATAACCTAAAATCCTGTTTTCATCTTTTTCTACGGATCAAAAAGACCTAAAAGGCTGTAATATTGTATGCAAACTCTTTAGCCAATGGGGATGCTAACTTGTAAATTTGGTGACCCTGTGACCCCAAATATGGGCCACAGCCTAAAAATCTTTGAAAATGAATTTTGAACTGATATTTTATGACACTTCAATCACAATTATTTGAAATATATGTCGACTTGAGATAACAATCTACATTGTGGACATGTTTGTCAAATTGATGTAATCAATGTGAAATGAGAACTATTGAATAGCCTATGAACTGAAAATTGTGACAAGTCATAGAGGACTAAATTGAAGAGGAGTTAAGAATTCTTTTATTTTACATGAGATATGTGGACTGCATATGACTGGTGATGAAATGATAAGATAAGATTATGTTCATCTTCTTCTCCAGAACGAAAAGACCTAGAAGGTTGTCATGTTGTGTAATGAGTCTTTAGCCAATGGAGATTCTAAATTGTAGATTTGGTGACGCTGTAGCCCCAAATAAGGGCCTCACAGGCCATAACCTAAAATCCTGTTTTCATCCAGAACAAACTAGAAAGAATATTGTGTTCAGAATGTTTAGATGTTTGGATGAGGCTTAGAACCGATAAAATTGTGCAGAGATTGTTTAGCCAAGGTACTATGTACCATGAGATTCATCACATTGCCTGTTTTCTTTAAGCCTTATACAGTTAGATCAGTGCTGCCAGTGTTTAGTGCAAGCAAGAGTCTATTACATAATTTGGCGGTAAAACACAAAAAACACAGCTGGCTTGTAACCAGAGCCAAGGGGTCAGAATATTGCATAATCTCCTGTGTGTTGACCTTGCTGAGTGCTCTCTCTCAATTTCAAGACTAAGATTTGTCAGGGTTAGGGATTGTGCATTATATTGAGACAACATATTTCTGTCTTCATCATCAAACAAAATAAACTCTGATGAGCTACAGAGCCCATGGCTCTATTTTTTTCATTTTACATGAGATATGTGAACTGAATATGACTAGTGATGACTGGTGATAACATAGGACTATAAAAGAAGTAGCTATATGAGATTGTGACATCACACCTATTTTCATCTTCTTCTCCAGTACAGAAAAATAATTTATTGTAGGAAAAACAACATCTAACATATAAATTTTACTGGCTGTGAGTCCAGTGTCTGCATGTTATGTAATTGCATTGTGTTGACCTGGGGGTGACCACTTCCTGGCAAAAGGATGAAAACTGATAGTTACACAGGGGTTTCAGGTTACTTCAAACAACTGTGCAGCACTGTGTTATCATAGACTGTGCGTGAGACTGCTTTAGTCTTCCACTGATTCTAAAAAAGAATTTATTCATAGAATATCACCATTTTATCAAATATTGAAAAGGAGCCTATAAGAAATGGTGAAAAAGAATTTACTAAAAAAAATCACCAATTTATTAAGTAATGAAATGGAGCCTATGAGAAATGGGATTTTCAAAAACTGAGGCTCCTATTCATTATGTAATAAATGTTGGTATTGCCATAATGCAATTAAGAATTAAAACAATATAATGCAAAGGTGTATGATATTTATAACGAATGTGGATTTATGTGTAACCAATTTTGATAATAATTAGCAGGGGTCATGACCTAAAAAGTTTTTTTTCATTTTCTTCTACAGCCCCAGGCCATTATTGCAATAGCTGACAGTGGTGAATTGTATGCAAAGAATTGTACCCAGTATATTCATTATTATATAATGTGTGTACGATCTTAAAAAATAGTATGATCTCTCCACCACATTATTATATGTTTGATACCAGCAATTTATTTCCAAGCTTTGTGTTGCTCTTTCAACACATATATATAGCAGATTGGCAAAGTTAAGGTAACAAAATATTTTTAAACTGCTTTAAACGTTTCACTACCTAGATTCTTATTACTACATTCCATTATCTGACCATTGCTATAAAGCCCACTCCATAACATACCCCACTTATTATCTCCTGATGAGCTACAGAGGCCATGGCTCTATTTTTATTTATAAACGTCACCATACAAAATTCAATATAATTCAATCCACGAGTGATACATTATATCTCCAGTAGTCTACTGAACTCAGTTTTGTATTTCAAAACATTATCTGTTCAAATTCATGAAAAATACTCATTTTAAAACGTCAGAAATGGGTTTATGGGTTGTACAGTAAAGACAGTACACAGTACACATTTAAGTCCAAGAAGGTTATTTATGTCGACTACATCATTTATTAATTAAAATTATACATTTTATGAATTTTTAGCTCATCAGGCCGTTTCGCTTTTTCGACTTCTTCTCCAGAACCAATGACTCTAGAGAGTTGAAATTTTATATGCAGACTTCTTGGGTAATGAGGATTCTAAATTGTAGATTTCATGACCCCATGACCCCAATTGGGGTCACAGGGATCATAACCTTAAAAACCTATTTTCATCTTCTTCTTCAGTTCCAAAAGGTCTAGAGAGCTGAAAAGTTGTGTGCAGACTCCATGGCCAATGGGGATTCTAAATTGTAGCTTTGGTGAATTCCCCTATAGAAGCCTCTCTTTAAAGTAACTGTTCTATCAGCATCATCCTCCATCTTGTTTTGTTGCATTACTTGAAATAAAAAACGAACTGTATTTTTACTAATTTTATAACTTTTTAATAATAAAACACATACATTGATACAGTATTTACAAAGTAACAAACGATTAATCATTAGAATCAACAATGTGCTGTCATGAGGTAGCAATGAATGGCTACACTCCATGGTTTTTATTTTTCAACAAAAGTATGCTTGTCTTTATAAAATGTACAAATATAAAGTTATAAATATTAATAACCCATCAAATATATCAACACCAGTTGATAAAAGTTACAAATATCTGAGGCTTGCCGAGGATATATTTTACTTTTATTAACAAGTGTTGATATATTTGATATCAGAAGACACGGGTCAAGATTTTATTTATCATCCAAAATAATTCGTATTACGTTTTAATGAAAATAGTGTACATCTATGAGCACATATGACTTCCAGTGAGATGATGACATAGCATTATGACGTCCTCATGTTTTTGACATTATAGCATTGTGATGTCATTACTTGATGAACGCATTCTGATATGTCATGTAGTTGATGGTGACAGTTCATTGTGAAAAATCTACTGCCAAACACAATATCTCCTAGCAGGTATCTCTTGATCTCCCACAAGCGATATCTCCTGTGGAACACAGTTTTGGATGATAAACAGGAATATTCCACAAGAAACAATAACCGTTTTTCACCTCAATGAGCTGCCTCTCCAAAGAATCTCACTAATTGAATTTTGTGCATCTGCACTCAACTGAGGTCAACTCAATACAATTTGTAGATCATTGTAATGCAATTTGCATGCATTTGGTGCTAAAGGCATGAAATTGGGCTTGTTTGACAGTTGACAGGAATAAGGGCATTTGATCATAGTCATTAAAGGGATGTAGCACTTCAAACTGTACCCCTATCGTAATAGGAAATGTATAAAGTGTATACTCTATCCATCAAACAGGATATTCTTACAGTTTTCACTCCTAGCATTATTAGTTCCTTGGGACAAGTCAAAAGAAGGTCTGAGATTGAACAACCTGCCACGTCCATATTTGAAGGGGGCTAAGACTATTTATAATTTTATGTCACATTGTAATACAGATGTTATTCTTAAAATTTCAGCTGCCTATGTCAATTAGTTTTGGAGAAGTAGTATTAGGGATATGCCTGCTGTGACCATATCTGGGGAGTGGGTAGGACCAAACTTTGATCCCCCTTGGTACAAGGTACCTCCCCACAAAATTTCAGCTTAGGGGGATGAAAGGAGAAAGTCGAAAATGTGAAAAAATTCATAGACACCAGATGATGTTCATAAACTATCATCAAAACTTTTTTTTTTTCAATGTACTAAACAATTCAGAAAATGTCAAAACTGCTATTTTTTTGTCCTGCAGCAATGCTATATGGTAGACAGGTATACAGCTTCTGTAGACATCCAGGGTAGGAACTCTCATCGTTTCAGAGGAATCTTCTTCTGTATAAACTGCAACCAAACCATTAAGGATTGACATTTTCATAAGATATGTAATCTTACCATAGTGTAAAATAGGTAATATAATATATTTTATATAAAATTACTTTTCACCCTCATGTCATCGGAGTTCTTTTTACAGATTTATTTCACTGCACTATTAATTTAAAGCAAGTTTCATTGAGCATGACATTAAAGTTTTTGAGTTCTGATCCAGAAATGAAAGCTCGGTGGCACGAACAGAGAGAGGTTGACAAAATAAGCTAACGAATGAAAGTAAACCCACAGCGAGGAGCCTTTTCTTGAACTGGGTCTGGGTCTCGTTCTCCCGTTTCTCCTGCTTGGGCATTTCCATGCGAGTGATAACGCGGTACATTTCCTCGTGACTCATCACTATGACTGGATCCAGCTTGTTGCGGTTGATGAGCGTCACCAAGTACTCCGTGTAGTGCGCTCTGAAACATAGGTCATCCTCGGGTCACATTCAGATCATACCTCACATGTCATCTCACAAACATCACATCTCTAACAAGTCATACAGGTCATAATGATAATAATAATACTTTATTGCCTTTCCAGGAATTTGCCTTACATCAACAGAGCTAAATAAACAGGGATACAAATACATTATATCATTCTATTGACATACAAATTTAAGTATTTACACATGTATTTAAAAGAGATATTGTGTTTGGAACAAATGACATACAGGCTATCTTAGTTTTCAAAACTGGAACCTTGTAGCGGCCTGAAGGGAGGATGTGATATTCTGAATGTAAATAATGACTTGAGTCAGATATGATTAAACAGCTTGATTTAAGATTTGCAATTCTGTTCCCTTTAGATTTCAGATGAACTGAGAGAGACCCGTACGAACAATGAAATGAAAACGTTAAAATGCTTTGGATAAATGCTATACATAGAAAGAAGACAAAACAGACAAGTTAACGTTGAAAAATCTAAGTTTGCGCATGAGATGAAGACGCTGCTGACATTTTTTAAATACAGCTTGAGTGTTAGACTTCCAGTTTAATTCAAGAATCAATGAAAGTTCATAGATACTTATATTCAGACAGTCTCAACACGAAGCATGGCACTTGCGTTACTCTGAAAGTCAATAACAAGTTCTTTGGTTTTTGTGAATTGTTGATACTATTTATAAAACGTTCTTCAGAAAATCTGTCTTTTAATTTTCCAACAATTGCTAAATCATCTGCAAACTTTATAGTGGAGCAGGTTGTATTAGAGCTTACAAAGTCATTAGTGTACAGAGTGAACAGGACTCCGGTGTTTGTACTTCGTATACTTCATATTGTCCCATTAACTTTCACACACTGCAGTCTGTCCACAAGAAAGTTTTAAATCCATTTAATTAGGTAGGAATTGACGCTCACGTCTATCAATTTCCGAATCATGATATACGGCTGAATAGTGTCAAAAGCAGATGAAAAGTCAACGAAAAGTATCCTGATGTACGACTTTGGTGTCTCTAGATGGTTATAGACATTACTTAGGAGTGACAGTGTGGCATCAACAACCCCCCTTCTTGATCTATAGGCGAACTGAAGCGGATCTAAGATGTCAGCAACAGCCTGTCGGAGATGTCTAAGTGAGATGCATTTGAGCAACTCCATTGCTATAGATGTGAGAGCAACAGGTCAGTAGTCGTTGAGTTCTTTGGGTTGTGTCTTCTTGGGAACTGGGATTATCTCCGATGTTTTCCAAACGAAAGGAATAATGTGTGTATCCACCGAGAGCTGGAATAAGCTAGTGAAACCTTTACACAGTTGAACTTGGCACTCTTTCAGCACAGACGAGTACTCAGACTTGCAGATCAGATGAGCTAATAATTTGAAACTGAAGCAATATATACTTACCTACAGAGTCCAGCACTGCCAAGGGAAACCTCCCTTCCACATGCCTCATCAGTTCGAGAGCCGACCTCCCCATCCTTCTGCTCCATGACGGGACACGTGGCGGGCAATTCCTCTCCAGCCTCCGTGTTGTACGCAATTCCCCCTTTCTAGTGACACAGATAACACCATTAGCATTCACATAATGTCCTTTAAGACCACAGGGACTAGTGATTGTATGATGTCAAACAATACATGACTACAAGACCACAGTGACTAGTGATTGTATGATGCCCTGTAATACAAGACCACAGTGACTAGTGATTGTATGATGTCAAACAATACATGACTACAAGACCACAGTGACTAGTGATTGTATGATGCCCAGTAATACATGACTACAAGACTACAGTGACTAGTGATTGTATGATGCCCTGTTATACAAGACCACAGTGACTAGTGATTGTATGATGCCCAGTAATACAAGACCACAGGGACTAGTGATTGTATGATGTCAAACAATACATGACTACAAGACCACAGGGACTAGTGATTGTATGATGCCCAGTAATACAAGACCACAGTGACTAGTGATTGTGTGATGTCAAACAATACATGACTACAAGACCACAGGGACTAGTCATTGTATGATGCCCAGAAATACATGACTACAAGACCACAGTGACTAGTGATTGTATGATGCCCAGTAATACATGACTACAAGACTACAGTGACTAGTGATTGTATGATGCCCTGTTATACAAGACCACAGTGACTAGTGATTGTATGATGCCCAGTAATACAAGACCACAGGGACTAGTGATTGTATGATGTCAAACAATACATGACTACAAGGCCACAGGGACTAGTGATTGTATGATGCCCAGTAATACAAGACCACATTGACTAGTGATTGCAGTAATACATGACTACAAGATTACAGTGACTAGTGATTGTATGACGCCCTGTAATACAAGACCACATTGACTAGTGATTGCAGTAATACATGACTACAAGATAACAGTGACTAGTGATTGTATGATGCCCGGTAATACATGACCACATTGACTAGTGATTGCAGTAATACATGACTACAAGATAACAGTGACAAGTGATTGTATGATGCCCAGTAATACATGAAATAGATAAACTGACTGTGACCAGCAATATATAATTACATCCCAAATTACCTGTATGTTCATAAATTGCACGAACCTGCATGATCTTTGAACATTTAGTTCATGCACCTAATTTGACATGCGAGAATCACATGCTAAAATCGGTTAGGCTGAACATCATTCATACACTACAGAAGGGGCCACAAAAAGGCCCAAAAATAGTTATTACCATAGTTTCCAAGTTGTATCAGGAAATAGCAGGACAGTTTGTCTGAGAGGCCTCGAGGACAACTGTCCTGCTATTTCCTGATACAACTTGGAAACTATGGTTGTAATTGACTTACATCTCACTTATTCTGAGTGAAACAAGCAGACAGAGTCGGCGATATCCCCCGCCATGTAGGAATTTTGAATATATTTATGCATTTTGAATATATAATGCATTTACTTTCTTGAAAATTGTTATAACTCATAACTCATAAGTGATAGTTCTAACCTGAACACGTTGATAAATGTATATGTATTGTATCGCAACCGCTCAGGAAGAATATTGATAGTTTTGAAGTTTGAGGCCGGAATATAGAACCAAGAAGAGGGAAAACTAAGTCCAGACTGTTTGCATTTGTAAAAAAAAAAAAAATATTCTCAAATTTCTATATAGCAAAAGGCACATCTAGACTGCTTGATTGATACCTGTACAAAGTTTCAGCAAAATATATTGAATAGTTTTGAAGTTTGAGGCCGGAATATAGTTTTCCCTCTTCTTGGTTCTAAGTCCAGACTGTTTGCATTCGTAAAAAAAATATATATATATTCTCAAATTTCTATATAGCAAAAGCACATCTAGACTACTTGGTTGATACCTTTACAAAGTTTCAGCAAAATATATTAAATAGTTTTGAAGTTTGAGGCCTGAATGGAAAAGCCTGGGCGCACAGACGGACGGAGCTCATTTCTATATCCCCCGCCAACTTCGTTGTGGTGGGGGATAATAACATGAAAAATGAACAGTTTTTTAAACAAGAAGACATAGTCATCAACATCCCCCGCCAGAGCCAAGAAATTGGAAAACGGGCAATAATTCGAAATACTTGTGCATTATTCATTTTCATTCCATCAAGGTATGTGTGCCCTCAAGCAACACACCAATTTTGGTTCTCCTATCTTAAATAGTTTCTGAGAAAAACTGTCAACTTTGGAGATACGATGAACAAAGTCCAAAAATATGGAACAAGGGCAATAACTCTGTAAAAAATAATTGCACGCTTCTCATTTTCGAACTCCATCAAGGTATTTATGCCTTCAAACAACCCACCATATTTGATAACCCTATCTTAAATGGTTTCTGAGAAAAGCTGTCCCCTTTGGAGATACCATGAACAAAGTCCAAAAATACGGAACAAGGGCAATAACTCTGGAAAAAATAATTGCACGCTTCTCTTTTTCGAACTCCATCAAGGTATTCACGGACGCACGGAAACACGGACGGACGGACGGACGGAGCCCAAACCTACATCCTCCTTCCACTTCGTGGCGGCGGATAATAATGTAAAATACCTTACAAGATAGCAGAGACTGATGTGACTGCATGTGAGAGCAATACATGACCAGTGACTGGTGACTGTATGGCTTCTCACCTAGAGCTCACCTGAAGGAGTGTCTGCAGCTGCTCCACGCTGTTGTCCCGCAGGTAGAAGAAGCAGTCGCGGGGATGGTGGCAGTGAAGGCCCTGACTCCCACACGTCTTGAACCTGACGCATGTCTGCAACATTCACAGTGTGAATTTCACACATACAGTATTCAACAGGAGTGCATAATCAGACCCAATTTTCTTGAAATGTTCCAAGATGTTCAGACATTGAGACTTGGCATTAACGTACATGCCTCATTAGTTTAAAAAAAAGAGCCACTGGCTCTGTAGCTCATCAGGCTTTATATACATTAACTAATTCAAAATGTCAACTTCTAGGTGAGAGGTACAAAACAAAGGAAGCACTTTAAATGGAGAAGATGAAATAGGTCTTACAGTCCTTACCCCTCTGACCTATTTTTGAGGCCAGAGATAAAATCCCCTACAAATAAAGACACACTTGAAGATTTAATTCATCATGGTTTCCTTTAAATTACCTCCCTTTGAAGAGCACATAAAATCTCAAGATGAAATAGCTTTTCAGGTCATGATCTCTGTTACCTACTATTTGGGGTCACAGGATCATGAAATCTACAAGTTAGAATATTATCCTAATTGGCCAAGGAGTCTGCACACAACTTTTCAGTTCTCTAGACCTTTTGGAACTGGAGAAGAAGATGAAAATAGGTTTTTAAGGTTGTGACCCCTGTGATGAGCTCAAAATAGAACCATGGGCTCTGTAACTCATCAGGGTGTATATTTTTTCTTAAAGGCGCTGTAGCACGTTTTTTTGCAAATTTTATTTTTTCAAATTTCTCATTTATAATGATAGTTTATGTCATTTATATTTACTTTAAAGGGTAAACCGTCTTATTACACAAACCAATTATCCGTATTGGTAATAACGGTGTTGCGTATAAAGCAAAAATTGCATGGCGGCCATTTTATTGTGAACGCATTTTATTATTTCGAATGACTAAAATGATTCCCATGGCTTTACGGAATCATGTACACTCATTTGTAACTTGATTTTCCGAAGAGAGAAGGGTGTTTTACTATTGTTGACATTATTTTTCAAATACATTTCATCGACCTATTTGAGCGAAAAAACGTGCTACAGCGCCTTCAAAGTACAATCCTTTCATATATGACCATGAACAATTCTATCATCAACAACATTGTTCAGTGCATAAAGAAAACATGACTTCAAACTACAATTTACAGTGTCACCAAATCTACAATTTAGTATCTCCATTGGCCAAGGAGTCTGTAAATAAAATTATAGCTCCTTAGACCAAGCGGTTCTGGAAAAGAAGACGAAAAAGCGAAAAGTTTACAGACAGACGGCCTGACTACAGACACCTTGCCATGCCATAAGCCCATCGGACCTTCCAGGCAAGATGAGCTAAAAATCACAGGAAACTGTATCCACACCCCTCAATACTAATGGTCGAAAGGAGCGACACCCGCCATGTTGGATTCCACTATGTTCACGGTTTATAATAATCAAAATTTATACACAATGGCATCTGAAATAACTTTCACTGATTCTTTATTCGGTTTCATACTTATAGGAAATGGCCATAGGGCAAACTGACCAAAGCTCGGACATTGATCCGATTCAAACAGGAAGACATAGTCATCAACATCCCCCGCCAGACCAAAGAAATTGTTAAAAGGGGAATAATTTGAGAAGAAATAATTTTGCACTTCTCATTTAAATTCCATCAAGATATTGATACCCTCAAGCCACACAACTGATTTGATCTTAAACTGTTTCTAAGAAAAGCTATCCCCTTTGAAGATACCTGAATATGATTCTAATTTTCAAACTCTATTAATGTATCGATACCCTCAAGCAACACACTAAATTTGGTAATCCTATCTTAAATAGTTTCTGAGAAAAGTTGTACCCTTTGGAGATACTATGAACAGAGTCCAAAAATACGGAACAAGGACAATAACTCCGGAAAAAATAATTACATGCTCAGGGGTTACTTTGGACCGCGCCATTGCGCAATTTGCGCTACCTTAAACGAAATGGCACAGTCAAAAATATACCCTGCGACTGTCTGGCGCAGTTAAATACGAAATGGCGCACATCTAAAATTACTCTGGGCTTTCCCAGTCGGTAGTGAAAATTTTCTGTCAAAAAGATATGTTCAACTCGTTCATTGCATGTTTTCTGAATCGATAACGTAAACCCGGAAGTGTTTCGTTTATACATTCATT
This sequence comes from Gibbula magus, assembly GCA_936450465.1. Taxonomy (NCBI): domain Eukaryota; kingdom Metazoa; phylum Mollusca; class Gastropoda; order Trochida; family Trochidae; genus Gibbula; species Gibbula magus. Next base: position 53,067,030 of record OW388299.1, read on the forward strand.
TAGCCTAATGCCTAATCGAGTTTGTCATTTGGAACGATTCGTTTTTTGTACCCGTAACCGTAGTAAACATCATTCAAGTATTACTGAATGCTAGGGCACGGTATCGTTTTTTGACGAGTGAATCATGTAAACGGTAAACGATTAAACGAATTGTCACGTGGTAGCAAAGTTTGTACATCAGGGTGAAAATAGAAAATGTCATCTGCTTAACATCATGAAGTTTTATTACAAACTTTTTATAAACTTGCTCTCGTGTGCGTAACTTGCAGCCATTATTGAGCATCGATGAAGGGGTCGTTTCAAAGATTTTTGTTACAAATTAAATCTCTAGTGCAGTAACAAAATATTTTCATGTGTTATTTCCCTTGCTTTGATTATTGTTAGAATGCTGTACTTATATAACGTGTGAGATGAAAGAATGTATAATCTAATATGAATACGAAGAGGTCATTCAAATGTATTTACGCTCACTGCAAAAAAATCTACATAATAAATGGTATAAGGCCCCTTGCAACCTCTGTCATATTCGACCAATCAGATTCAAGGAATCGTTTAGCACATGGCTGCGAGAGCATGTCAATTTGAGGGCATATGTTGGTCAAAACACGGCAAACTTAATATGTTACAGTTTAAATTGTTTCATAATAACTATTTGGGAGCTATCATGACTCATATTATATCTGAAAATCAAGAGTTTCACCAGTGATTATGGAATTACATTTTGACTACATACTGAACTCGCCGATCCATCTGTGAATGCAAGATTTTATCAGTGTCAATGTGACACTGAATGTTAGTTCTGTTATTTTAATGAAATGAGTCGGACTTGAGACATGGAAAATTTGATGAGTGTTAATGTGAAACTGAATGTTAGTTCTGTTATTTTAATGAAATGAGTCGGACTTGAGACATGGAAAATTTGATGAGTGTTAATGTGAAACTGAATGTTAGTTCTGTTATTTTAATGAAATGAGTCGGACTTGAGACATGGAAAATTTTATGAGTGTTAATGTGACACTGAATGTTAGTTCTGTTACTTTAATTAAATTAGTCTGACTTGAGATGTATTTGATTTGATTAATGTCTACATGACACTGAAGGAAAGTTCTCATCTGTATCAATCTATTTTGACAGAATATGCAATACCTACTCTTAAGTTAGAAAATAAACCTTGATTTCAATTTGTGTGTTGAGTTTGTATTTAAATACATCCTGAGGCATTATACTTTTTTCAGTTATGTGTTAAAGGACCTGACATATGTCATTCAATATGTTACTTTGATAAATTTCAACTGAATATAATATAAACAATCTCATGAAATTGATTTTTTTTAAAACTATTAAGAGTGATTATTTAGCTTGGGGAACCCCATAAGATGTCACAATTTCAGCTTAAGAATTCAAAATTTTCTAGGGGGAGGCCCCCCAAACCCCCACCTATGGGAGGGCGCACCCTCCCATGCCCTCCCCCTGACAACTATATGTTGTCGGGCGGGTCTGCGCTGCGTGCAAACCCGAACCCGGGAAACAGGGCCCACTACAGTTGAACCCTCTGGGCCAATGGCCCACATGGTTAAATTTCCAGAGTAACCCCTGCATGCTTCTCATTTTCTAACTCCATCAAGGTATTTATGCCCTTAAGCAACAAACCAAATTTGGTAATCCTATCTTAGACGGTTTCTGAGAAAGGCTGTCCCCTTTATCTCGGACGGAGGGACGCACGCAAGGACAGAGCCCAAACCTATATCCCTCTTCCACTTCGTGGCAGGGGATAATAATAATGTATAACAAATAATAATCTTTGAAATGTCAATTTCAGCAAATCAAAATATTGAATATAAAGTATTTTTCTTGATTTTAAGCTCATCAGGCCTGAAAGGCCCGATGGGCTTATTGCGTGGCATGTCATGGTGCCCGGCGTCCGTCCGTCAGTCCATCCATCTGTAAACTTTTTCTCCAGAACCTATAATTTTAAAGAGCGGAAATTTTATGTGCAGACTCCTAGGCCTATGGAGATTCTAAATTGTAGATTTTGTGACCCCGTGACCCCAAATAGGGTCACAGGGGTCACAACCTTAAAAACATATGTTCATCTTCATCTGCAGTTCAAAAAAGTCTAGAGAGCTGAAAAAGTGTATGCAGCACCTTGGTCAACGGGGATTCTAAATTGTAGATTTGGTGACCTCTTGACCCCAAATAGGTCACAGGGGTCAAGACATTAAACACCTATTTTCATCTTCTTCTCCGGTACCAATGACTCTAGAGAGCTGAAATGTTGTGTGCAGACTCCTTGGCCACTGGAGATTCTAAATTGTAGATTTGGTGACCTGATGACACCAAATAGGGTCATAGGGGTCACAACCTAAAAAACTATTTTCATCTTTTACCTCAAATTTGAGCTACAGAGCCAATGGCTGGTTTATTTTTTGAAAAAGAAAACGAATCTAGGTATTGGGCCATTGGGTTGGACTCATGAACGGACACTGGAGACATGCAATGCCATAAGCCTTTTAGGCCAGATGAGCTAATAAAGTACTTCACCGTTAGCCAATCAAATATGTATAAAACAAATTGTTATGAGACCTTTTCAACACAAGATATATAAATAATGTGTGTTTCAAATATAGTGCCAAAGCAAGAGTTATTTTACTTTAGTTGACTTACCCCTTTTTTATAAAATGGTTGGCTGCAACCACTGCAGAACTCGTGGGCACATTCTGGGCACTTGAAGTGCATACATCCTCCTTTAGCCAACGAATAGCGCATCTTACAGCTGGGACAGTCTGCAATACAAAACCTTCACTCTGAACGCATCAACCTAATATCTACCTCATAACTACCTCCTCACCTCATAACTACCTCCTCTCCTCATATCTACCTCCTCACCTCATATCTACCTCCTCACCTCATAACAGCCTCCTCACCTCATAACTACCTCCTCACCTCAAATCTACCTCCTCACCTCATATCTACCTCCTCACCTCATAACAGCCTCCTCACCTCATAACTACCTCCTCACCTCATATCTACCTCCTCACCTCATATCTACCTCCTCTCCTCAAAACTACCTCTTCACCTCATATCTACCTCTTCACCTCATATCCACCTCCTCTCCTCAAATCTACCTCCTTACCTCATAACAGCCTCCTCACCTCAAAACTACCTCCTCACCTCAAAACTACCTCCTCACCTCATATCTACCTTCCTCACCTCATATCTACCTCCTCACCTCAAAACTACCTCCTCACCTCATAACTACCTCCTCACCTCATAACTATCATAACTACCTCCTCACCTCATAACTACCTCCTCACCTCATAACTACCTCCTCACCTCATAACTATCATAACTACCTCCTCACCTCATAACTACCTCCTCACCTCATAACTACCTCCTCTCCTCATATCTTCCTCCTCACCTCATATCTACCTCCTCACCTCATAACAGCCTCCTCACCTCATAACTACCTCCTCACCTCATAACTACCTCCACAACTCATAACTACCTCCTCATCTCATATCTACCTCCTCACCTCATAACTACCTCCTCACCTCATATCTACCTCCTCACCTCATATCTACCTCCTCACCTCAAAACTACCTCCTCACCTCAAAACTACCTCCTCACCTCATATCTACATCCTCACCTCAAAACTACCTCCTCACCTCATAACTACCTCCTCACCTCATAACTATCATAACTACCTCCTCACCTCATAACTACCTCCTCACCTCATAACTATCATAACTACCTCCTCACCTCATAACTACCTCCTCTCCTCATATCTACCTCCTCGCCTCATATCTACCTCCTCACCTCATAACAGCCTCCTCACCTCATAACTACCTCCTCTCCTCAAATCTACCTCTTCACCTCATATCTACCTCTTCACCTCATATCTACCTCCTCTCCTCAAATCTACCTCCTTACCTCATAACAGCCTCCTCACCTCAAAACTACCTCCTCACCTCAAAACTACCTCCTCACCTCATATCTACCTCCTAACCTCATACCTACCTCCTCACCTCATATCTACCTCCTCACCTCAAAACTACCTCCTCACCTCATAACTACCTCCTCACCTCATAACTATCATAACTACCTCCTCACCTCATAACTACCTCCTCTCCTCATATCTTCCTCCTCACCTCATATCTACCTCCTCACCTCATAACAGCCTCCTCACCTCATAACTACCTCCACACCTCATAACTACCTCCTCATCTCATATCTACCTCCTCACCTCATAACTACCTCCTCACCTCATATCTACCTCCTCACCTCATATCTACCTCCTCACCTCAAAACTACCTCCTCACCTCAAAACTACCTCCTCACCTCATATCTACCTCCTCACCTCATATCTACATCCTCACCTCAAAACTACCTCCTCACCTCATAACTACCTCCTCACCTCAAAACTACCTCCTCACCTCAAAACTACCTCCTCACCTCATATCTACCTCCTCACCTCATATCTACATCCTCACCTCAAAACTACCTCCTCACCTCATAACTACCTCCTCACCTCATAACTATCATAACTACCTCCTCACCTCATAACTACCTCCTCTCCTCATATCTACCTCCTCGCCTCATATCTACCTCCTCACCTCATAACAGCCTCCTCACCTCATAACTACCTCCTCTCCTCATATCTACCTCCTCGCCTCATATCTACCTCCTCACCTCATAACAGCCTCCTCACCTCATAACTACCTCCTCTCCTCAAATCTACCTCTTCACCTCATATCTACCTCTTCACCTCATATCTACCTCCTCTCCTCAAATCTACCTCCTTACCTCATAACAGCCTCCTCACCTCAAAACTACCTCCTCACCTCAAAACTACCTCCTCACCTCATATCTACCTCCTAACCTCATACCTACCTCCTCACCTCATATCTACCTCCTCACCTCAAAACTACCTCCTCACCTCATAACTACCTCCTCACCTCATAACTATCATAACTACCTCCTCACCTCATAACTACCTCCTCTCCTCATATCTTCCTCCTCACCTCATATCTACCTCCTCACCTCATAACAGCCTCCTCACCTCATAACTACCTCCACACCTCATAACTACCTCCTCATCTCATATCTACCTCCTCACCTCATAACTACCTCCTCACCTCATATCTACCTCCTCACCTCATATCTACCTCCTCACCTCAAAACTACCTCCTCACCTCAAAACTACCTCCTCACCTCATATCTACCTCCTCACCTCATATCTACATCCTCACCTCAAAACTACCTCCTCACCTCATAACTACCTCCTCACCTCAAAACTACCTCCTCACCTCAAAACTACCTCCTCACCTCATATCTACCTCCTCACCTCATATCTACATCCTCACCTCAAAACTACCTCCTCACCTCATAACTACCTCCTCACCTCATAACTATCATAACTACCTCCTCACCTCATAACTACCTCCTCTCCTCATATCTACCTCCTCGCCTCATATCTACCTCCTCACCTCATAACAGCCTCCTCACCTCATAACTACCTCCTCTCCTCAAATCTACCTCCTCACCTCATATCTACCTCCTCTCCAGAAAACTACCTCTTCACCTCATATCTACCTCTTCACCTCATATCTACCTCCTCTCCTCAAATCTACCTCCTCACCTCATAACAGCCTCCTCACCTCAAAACTACCTCCTCACCTCAAAACTACCTCCTCCCCTCATATCTACCTCCTCACCTCATATCTACCTCCTCTCCTCAAAACTACCTCCTCTCCTCAAATCTACCTCCTCACCTCATATCTACCTCCTCTCCCCAAAACTACCTCTTCACCTCATATCTACCTCTTCACCTCATATCTACCTCCTCTCCTCAAATCTACCTCCTCACCTCATAACAGCCTCCTCACCTCAAAACTACCTCTTCACCTCATTTCTACCTCCTCTCCTCAAATCTACCTCCTCACCTAAAAACTACCTCCTCACCTCAAATCTGCCTCCACACCTCATAACTACCTCCTCACCTCATAACTACCTCCTCACCTCATAACTGCCTCCTCCCCTCATAACTACCTCCACACCTCATAACTACCTCCTCACCTCATAACTACCTCCACACTTCATAACTACCTCCTCACCTCATAACTACCTTCTCACCTCATAACTACCTTCTCACCTCATAACTACCTCCACACCTCATAACTACCCCCTCATCTCATAACTACCTCCACACCTCATAACTACCTCCTCACCTCATAACAACCTTCTCACCTCATAACTACCTCCACACCTCATAACTACCTCCTCACCTCATAACTACCACCTCACCTCATAACTAACTCCTCACCTCATATCTACCTCCTCACCTCATAACTACCTCCTCACCTCATATCTACCTCCTCTCCTCATATCTACCTCCTCTCCTCATAACTACCTCCACACCTCATATCTACCTCCTCCCCTCATATCTACCTCCTCCACACTGAGTAGTATGGATGTAGGACACACTTAGTGGTGTATAGATGTAGGACACACTTAGTGGTGTATAGATGTAGGACACACTGATTGGTGTATGGATGTAGGACACACTGAGTGGTGTATGGATGTAGGACACACTGAGTGGTGTATGGATGTAGGACACACTGAGTGGTGTATGGATGTAGGACACACTGAGTGGTGTATGGATGTAGGACACACTGAGTGGTGTATGGATGTAGGACACACTGATTGGTGTATGGATGTAGGACACACTGAGTGGTGTATGGATGTAGGACACACTGAGTGGTGTATGGATGTAAGACACACTTAGTGGTGTATAGATGTAGGACACTGAGTGGTGTATGGATGTAGGACACACTGAGTGGTGTATGGATGTAGGACACACTGAGTGGTGTATGGATGTAGGACACACTGAGTGGTGTATGGATGTAGGACACACTGAGTGGTGTATGGATGTAGGACACACTGAGTGGTGTATGGATGTAGGACACACTGAGTGGTGTATGGATGTAGGACACACTGAGTGGTGTATGGATGTAGGACACACTGAGTGGTGTATGGATGTAGGACACACTGAGTGGTGTATGGATGTAGGACACACTGAGTGGTGTATGGATGTAGGACACACTTAGTGGTGTATGGATGTAGGACACACTGAGTGGTGTATGGATGAAGGACACATTGAGTGGTGTATGGATGTAGGACACACTGAGTGGTGTATGGATGTAGGACACACTGAGTGGTGTATGGATGTAGGACACACTGAGTGGTGTATGGATGTAGGACACACTGAGTGGTGTATGGATGTAGGACACACTGAGTGGTGTATGGATGTAGGACACACTGAGTGGTGTATGGATGTAGGACACACTGAGTGGTGTATGGATGTAGGGCACACTGAGTGGTGTATGGATGTAGGACACACTGAGTGGTGTATGGATGTAGGACACACTGAGTGGTGTATGGATGTAGGACACACTGAGTGGTGTATGGATGTAGGACACACTGAGTGGTGTATGGATGTAGGACACACTGAGTGGTGTATGGATGTAGGACACACTGAGTGGTGTATGGATGTAGGACACACTGAGTGGTGTATGGATGTAGGACACACTTAGTGGTGTATGGATGTAGGACGCACTTAGTGGTGTATGGATGTAGGACGCACTGAGTGGTGTATGGATGTAGGACGCACTGAGTGGTGTATGGATGTAGGACACACTGAGTGGTGTATGGATGTAGGACACACTGAGTGGTGTATGGATGTAGGACACACTGAGTGGTGTATGGATGTAGGACACACTGAGTGGTGTATGGATGTAGGACATACTGAGTGGTGTATGGATGTAGGACACTGAGTGGTGTATGGATGTAGGACACACTGTGTGGTGTATGGATGTAGGACACACTGAGTGGTGTATGGATGTAGGACACACTGAGTGGTGTATGGATGTAGGACACACTGAGTGGTGTATGGATGTAGGACACACTGAGTGGTGTATGGATGTAGGACACACTGAGTGGTGTATGGATGTAGGACACACTGAGTGGTGTATGGATGTAGGACACACTGAGTGGTGTATGGATGTAGGACACACTGAGTGGTGTATGGATGTAGGACGCACTGAGTGGTGTACGGATGTAGGACGCACTGAGTGGTGTACGGATGTAGGACGCACTGAGTGGTGTACGGATGTAGGACACACTGAGTGGTGTATGGATGTAGGACACACTGAGTGGTGTATGGATGTAGGACACACTGAGTGGTGTATGGATGTAGGACACACTGAGTGGTGTATGGATGTAGGACACACTGAGTGGTGTATGGATGTAGGACACACTGAGTGGTGTATGGATGTAGGACACTGAGTGGTGTATGGATGTAGGACACACTGAGTGGTGTATGGATGTAGGACACACTGAGTGGTGTATGGATGTAGGACACACTGAGTGGTGTATGGATGTAGGACGCACTTAGTGGTGTATGGATGTAGGACGCACTTAGTGGTGTATGGATGTAGGACGCACTGAGTGGTGTATGGATGTAGGACACACTGAGTGGTGTATGGATGTAGGACACACTGAGTGGTGTATGGATGTAGGACACACTGAGTGGTGTATGGATGTAGGACACACTGAGTGGTGTATGGATGTAGGACACTGAGTGGTGTATGGATGTAGGACACACTTATTGGTGTATGGATGTAGGACACACTGAGTGGTGTATGGATGTAGGACACACTGAGTGGTGTATGGATGTAGGACACACTGAGTGGTGTATGGATGTAGGACACACTGAGTGGTGTATGGATGTAGGACACACTGAGTGGTGTATGAATGTAGGACACACTGAGTGGTGTATGGATGTAGGACACTGAGTGGTGTATGGATGTAGGACACACTGAGTGGTGTATGGATGTAGGACACACTGAGTGGTGTATGGATGTAGGACACACTGAGTGGTGTATGGATGTAGGACACACGGAGTGGTGTATGGATGTAGGACACACTGAGTGGTGTATGGATGTAGGACACACTGAGTGGTGTATGGATGTAGGACACACTGAGTGGTGTATGGATGTAGGACACACTGAGTGGTGTATGGATGTAGGACACACTGAGTGGTGTATGGATGTAGGACACACTGAGTGGTGTATGGATGTAGGACACACTGAGTGGTGTATGGATGTAGGACGCACTTAGTGGTGTATGGATGTAGGACGCACTTAGTGGTGTATGGATGTAGGACGCACTGAGTGGTGTATGGATGTAGGACACACTGAGTGGTGTATGGATGAGTGGTGTATGGATGTAGGACACACTGAGTGGTGTATGGATGTAGGACACACTGAGTGGTGTATGGATGTAGGACACACTGAGTGGTGTATGGATGTAGGACACTGAGTGGTGTATGGATGTAGGACACACTGAGTGGTGTATGGATGTAGGACACACTGAGTGGTGTATGGATGTAGGACACACTGAGTGGTGTATGGATGTAGGACACACTGAGTGGTGTATGGATGTAGGACACACTGAGTGGTGTATGGATGTAGGACACACTGAGTGGTGTATGGATGTAGGACACACTGAGTGGTGTATGGATGTAGGACACACTGAGTGGTGTATGGATGTAGGACACACTGAGTGGTGTATGGATGTAGGACACACTGAGTGGTGTATGGATGTAGGACACACTGAGTGGTGTATGGATGTAGGACACACTGAGTGGTGTATGGATGTAGGACACACTGAGTGGTGTATGGATGTAGGACACACTGAGTGGTGTATGGATGTAGGACACACTGAGTGGTGTATGGATGTAGGACACACTGAGTGGTGTATGGATGTAGGACACACTGAGTGGTGTATGGATGTAGGACACACTGAGTGGTGTATGGATGTAGGACACACTGAGTGGTGTATGGATGTAGAACCAACCTATTCCACTCTCCTCCAGATGTTTTGCCAGTCCTGCAGCCTGGTTTTTCGGGTCGTTGTCAATCTTCCACTGTTCAAACTGTTCACATGTTAATCCCTCATGCTGGGCTTCCCACTGTGACAAGAACAACAAGAGTAATGTTTAACCACTGCCATTGCAATTGTGATCCTAAATTGTCCGTATTTGATATAATTTTTATCGATAAAACCATAATATGCATAAATTATACATTATTATGAATATATTTACACTGTAAACCGTTGTCCCAGATTTTACTTCTTGCTTATGTCGAAAGAAACTTCACTTAAAATCGACCTTGTTCTGTTCTGAGAAAATTTGCAAAATAATGCCTCTACCAGGATAAGATAAGAAAAGATAAGATAAGATAAGATAAGATAAGATAAGATAAGATAAGATAAGATAAGATAAGATAAGATAAGATAAGATAAGATAAGATAAGATAAGATAAGATAAGATAAGATAAGATAAGATAAGATAAGATAAGATTTATTGTCCCAATAGGGAAATTTGTTGTGTATAATTACAATTCTCCAGCATACAAAACATACAAATATCATTCAAAACAATACATATTAACACAGTTTACAGAGACTAGAATATGTTATACATGAAAGTGTTTATCGTGCAACTGGTTCTGTTGATTCCTCCCCACAAGGTCTGAGAACATCCCGTATAGGCATGTGTTATGAACCAGTTTACCGAACAGACGAAAGGATAGCTGTTTAGAGTTATCTGCCCCTAGCTTCTCACACTGAAAGCTTTTGTTGGAGGTCTTGTGATTGGTTAACTGACATTGCGTCACAACATGGGAGCTAGCTAGTCTACAAGCTGTTATCAGACAGTTTTGCGAGGAAACCTCCGAACGATATAAGTTTGTATCCCGGTTGATCTATTTTTAAATTTGTATTCCTCGGAAAACCATCGATTTTAGATTTTAATCAGACTGAAAGAAACTTGTAACATGACTTTGGTGTATCCTTGATTCTGTTGGTTGATATCCCCATGTTGAATGATAATGAATGCCTGCAAGTTACCTAGGGTGAATCACTGTGACGGTTTTTAGCTAATCAGGCCTGAAAGGCACAATGGGCTTATGGCATGGCGTCCATCTGAAACTTTTCGCTTTTCTTCTCCAGAACCACTGGGTCTAGGGAGCTGAAATTTTTTATACAGACTCCTTGGGCAATGGGGATTCTAAATTGTAGATTTGGTGACCCTGTGGCCCCTCAAAGGCCATAACCTAAAATCCTATTTTCATCTTCTTCTCCAGAACGAAAAGACCTAGAAGGCTGTCATGTTGTGTAAAGAGTCTTTAGCCAATGGAGATTCTTAATTGTAGACTTGGTGACCCTGTGGCCATTTCCTAAAATCCTATATTCATCTTCTTTTCCATAACGAAAAGATCTAGAAGGCTGTAATATTGTGTGCAAACTCTTTAGCCAATGGGGATTCTAACTTGTAAATTTGGTGACCCTGTGACCCCAAATATGGGCCACAGCCTAAAAAATCCTTTGAAATTGAATTTTGAACTGATATTTTATGGCACTTCAATCAGAATTTAGTTTATCCCTATAAACCAGGGACTAACATGAAGCCTTAAAACAGGCTTAATTAACATTTAAGTCAAATGCAGAAATGGCTGTAGAATATCCCCTGACTGTTGATGGGGCCAAGCCAGCATCCAGTCTAGATCCAGTCTAGATTGAAGGAATTCTAGAACCGCCACTAAAGACGTAGAATAGGGATCTGGCAGCCCTCTACTTCTACACCAGCACGCATAACAGGCCTATCTATCCTCATATTGAACGTTTGTCGAATCCCTCCGCGAAGCCAGTATTGTGTCTGCAACTCTTGCAGGAATACCGTTCTCTTGGAGGCGATTCCGGATAGAGGCCAAGCCACCTATTGAACCTCGGGTTTGGAGTGTGGCTTGCCCTCCTGAGCCAGCAGTCCTGGCTGACACGGTAACAGAACAGGTAGAAAAAACAGAAATCTGAGTACCAGTGGAAACCAGGACAGTGCTATCCACAGCGGAGCGAGAGGCACTAGCAGACAATCCGGCTGCACTGCTAAGTGTGACAGGACCCTGGGAATCAAAGGAACTAGAGGGAATGCCCACAGAGCGAGGATAACCACTCGCCTCTACTGACCCTATGACCGACCTCGGTGTCTCCATCAACGACGGAACCTCTATCTTCCTGTTGAGATATTTAAGGTTGAGGATCGGTCTGAAACCCCCGTCCTTTTTGGTAACAATGAAATAGGTGGAGTAATAGCCACTCTTCTCCTGACCAGGGGGTACAATCTCGATGGCCGCTTTCTGGAGCAAAGCTCACAGCTCGGACCTGAGTATTTCTACCTTCTCCGGCACAGAGGGGCCTGGTGGCGTGACTTTCCACTCAGGCAGATGGCCCTCCATGAGTGTGGACAGGACCCAGGGATTTGAGGTTACCTTTGACCATTGAATCGTGATAGGTGGCCGCCAACAGCGATCTATGGATGCAGACAGTGAACCATCGTTTCCGGCAGCACTCCGGCCACCAGAATTTTGGGGGTCACCTCGAGGACTGGGGGAGCTAGGAGCCCTGATTGGACTTCTGTTTCCCCCCAAAAGCCTTCGTGAAGCCTTTCCTCCACATGCCTGCCAAGGACGCTATACACGGTTGGAAGGTCATGTTTTTGAAAGGATACGGGTGTCCTTACCAACCGTCCCCACCTCCACAGCGTCTTTCAGCACCTGCTGCGCTCCAGGGAAGTCCCCCAATTTGAAGGCCATCGACAGGAGCTTGCTGTGGGTGTCTAGACCAAACGACGAAGTCGTAAGCCATAGACAGCGCATGCCCAATACTGCGTCAATCATCTGGCTAGTGGCACTCCGCAGGGAATTTGCAACCATTGCAGGTTGGTTCGATTCTTTTTAAGGGATCCTCCTTGAGGTACATATAGCATTAGACTCCCAAAGATAGACTTAGGATGTGGAATTCTGTCTGTACACTAAATACCCCTAAAAGTGCTTTACTCAATCCAAGAATGGTGTCACACTTACCAGATCACGTGATCTCCCGCGTCGAAGGGCGATGATGGGGCGATCCCTTGGGGGAATAACCAAAGGCTAACCAGCCTGCATTTACCGTTATCCGAGCTAAACGCCCCCTCCCCCCAACAATAGGAGGAAGCAGTAACCCATTAAAGCAGTGCCCAAGGGACACCTGCTGCAGGGGATATAATTTTGCCCAAAACAGTGCAACAACTGGTTTAAAATTAAGTTTTCTAAGTTAGTTTTAGTTTTCAACAAAACTCAACTTAACCAAACTGAACAATAACTTTCAACAGAAAGAATATCTGTTGGCGCAATTCGCTGATGATACATCATTAACACTTGATGGAACTGAAAAATGTTTATACGCTGTTTTACAAACACTGCAATTTTTCGCGCACTTTTCTGGTTTAAAGGTTAATGTGGAAAAAACAAGATTGATATGGCTAGGATCCAAAAAACGATCTCGTCTCAAATTATGTAAAGAATGGACCCTTGACTGATCGCAGACCGATTTTAAACTTCTAGGAATAAATTTCAGTATTGATATGGATCGTATGAGTCACATAAACTATGAAGAAAAGTTTACACAAATAAAGCATTTAATGAACATTTGGTTAGCAAGAAACCTTACTCCTTATGGTAGAAACACAGTTTTAAAATCTCTCCTTCTGCCAAAGTTAAACCATCTATTCTCTGCACTTCCTCGTCCCCCCGAATCGGTTTAGACAAATTCCAGAAAGAGTGTTTTAGATTTATATGGAGAAATAAACCAGATAAAGTTAAAAGAGATGCCATAGTACTTAGACCTGAACATGGAGGCATGAAAGTCCCCATAATTAGATATGCGATATCTTCACAAAAACTAAAATGGGTACAGAGATTACTTAGTACCTCATCAAATTGGAAAGCATTACTAATGCACAGACTACAAACTCCAAATCTAATATGGATTTCTGATAAAACATATATTGAAAATAAAGTGTTATCTATCATTTCAAATACTTTCTGGATAGAGGTGTTTTGAGTATTGTTTGCAGGTACAAAAAACATGTTAAAAGCCAACAAGATTTACTCTCTCAGAGTTTATGGTATAACGATAACATAAAAGTTGGCAATAAGAGTATTTTATACAGTAGCTGGGTAAAACAAGGTATTGTATTCATAAATGATTTATTAGATGAAAACGGTAGATTTTATTCCAAAGAAGATTTATGTATTTTATATTCTCTTGATATAGATTTTCTTACTTATGAAGGTCTTAAACGTGCAGTTTTATACTATGCAAACTCGGTAGGTATTCCTATATCTGGTTGTAAGTTGAGCGACCCGGTATACCCTTTCACAATCAAATGTATAAATACTCTTTTGGGTCACCAGAAAATATATGACATGCTACTTGATTCACACTTTGTCACGCTCCCTTGCTATGGTAAATGGGAACAAGTCACTGGTTCACGCTATAACGATTTTGATTGGGAATGTTTTAACTCTATTGCAAATAAATGTACTCTCAGTACCGATTTAAGATGGCTACAATATAGAATCATTCACCGAATACTGCCAACGAAACATTTCCTCTATAAAATAAATTATGTTGATAACCCAAAATGCACTTTTTGCAATGAATCTGATGAAACTATATACCATATGTTCTGGGAGTGTAGCAAGGTAAACAATATATGGCGTGAACTAAAGATGTGGCTCAACACTGTAGATGTACAACTAAGTTTTACAATTTCTCAGGTATTGTTTGGAGTTAAAGGAAAAAATAACTATGCATTAAATGCTATGATCCTATTAGCAAAAAACAACATATACAACTGCAGTAAAAAAGGATGTATACCAAATATAATTTATATCAAACGACAAATCATCCAGTATTATAATATCACAAAATACATATATATCAATCTTGACCAGGAAACCTATTTCCTAAAATTGTGGTCTATTTTACATGTACTACTTAGATCTAACGAGTAGACAATCAATTGTTTCTTGATAGCATTGTATCGTTGTTTTCTATGTTTGACTGTATGCAAATGTATACTTTTACATGTCACCTTGTATGTATACCTGGAAAAAAGTTAAATAAATGATAAAAAAAAACAAAAAACTTTCAACAGAGAACAAAGAACCTCGAAAGCTCAATCAGCTAGAGAGTTTCAACTCTGCCCACCGGAGAGAACCGACTGACCAAACCGAGCACGCTCTCTAGAGTGCCTGTCTAGTTGGTAATGTCGGATGAACATGCTCGGTTGGCTCCAAATAGCGGCGGAGCAGATCTCTTCGATGGGCAGGGCCGCTGTGAACACCTTAGACGTTGCTACCGCCCTAACCGAATGAGCTTTCATCTGACCTGGGGCCTCTAAGCCCTTATGAACATAGCCCATAACAATAGCAAGAACTATCCATCTAGAGATCGACTGCTTTGATGTCGGCAGCCTCGGTTTATTACCCCCGTAACAGCAGAACAATTGCTGATCCTTACAGATACCACGGGTACATTTAATATAGGTCTTCAAAACTTTGCGCACATCCAGAATGTGAGCACGACTACCAGTGGACCCCAAAGAGGCCGGGTGCGTAAGAGTCGGCAGATCGATAGGAGCCGTCACATGGAACGAGTGGTCGACTTTGGGACGGTAGGTGTCGGGCAGTCTAATACTGACCCTGTCCTTATGAAAGACAGTCAGTTCGGGATTGGCTGACATTGCGTGAATATCGCCTACCCGCCTGCCCGACGCCAAAGCCACCAAAAAGGCAGTCTTCCAAGTCAAAAGCTAAAGCGAAAGTGCGTTCAAATCTCTGAACACCGGACCTGAGAGCCAATCCAAAACAATTGAAAGGTCCCAAGTGTGGCTGATACGCCGGACAACCGGACGTACCCTGTCCACACCTGCAAGGAAGCGCTGAACCAGTGGATGCGATCCCAAAAGAGCACCATCCACTGGTATGTGGAAAGCAGAAATAGCCGTAGAGTATCCCCTGACGGTTGATGCGGCCAAGCCATCATCCAACCTGGACTGGAGGAACTCCAAAACAGCGAGTAGATCTGTAGAAAAGGGATCAGGTACCCCTCTATCGCCACACCAGCGCGCATAACAGGCCCATCGATCTTCATACTGAAGGTTTGTCGAATCTCTCCTCGAAGCCAGTATTGTGTCTGCAACTCGTGCAGGAATACCGCTCTCCTGGAGGCGATTCTGGACAGTGGCCAAGCCACCCACTGAATCCTTGGATTCAGATGTGGCGCCCCATCCTGATATAGGACGTTCTGTCTCGAGGGTAACAGTACAGGAGGCTGCACTAGAAACCTAATTATTGATGGAAACCAACTCTAAGCCGTCCAAAGCGGCGCAAGAAGCACCAGGAGGCGAGCCGGTCAACTGCAAAAGGACCCTGGGGATCAAAGGAACCGGTGGGAATCCCCACAGTACTCTGTCAGTCTAATCTGTCGGTCCAGTCGATCGCAAAGGCGTCTCTGGCTAGAGCCCTTGGATCTGGGATTCTTGAGCAGAACACAGGCATCTGATTCGTCATCCCTGACGCAAACAGATCTACCTGGAACGACCCGAACAACTGGGAGATAATTCTGAAAATCTCCCGGTCGAGCATCCACATGTGAGGTGTAAGGATGCGCCGAGACAAAGCGTCCGCACGGACGTTGTCCACTCCCGGGAGATAAACAGGAATCACCTGAATGCTGAATTGGTAGCAACACAGTAGAAACTGCCATGACTCCTGAAGGAGAGATGGAGACACTGTGCCGTGCTGTTTCAAAATCTGGTTGTCCATTTCTAGATGAACCACAAGACCCCTGATGCGCTCCATGAAGCACTCAAACACACGTCGAACTGCTCTGAGCTCTTTTCAATCCTTCATTGGATCATATAGGTAATATGCACTATAGTCTGTCAACCTAACTTTTGGAACACATTTTTTTGCAAGTTGCATTTTAACAACAAACAATATCAAACTGTTATTTGTTTCATCCATAATTATATATGGTGAACTAATGTGGTGCTGAATTTCTCAAGTTTATCTAAATTATAAAAGATTTTACTTTAGAAATTAGTTTCTGACAACAGTGACATTTTCACCAGGGAATACCCAGTACTGACAAGTACTGGAACAGCTGTCAACAATGTCACAATGTATGTCGCACGTGCACGTTGGGTAACATTGTGATAGTGTAAGGTCATGCTGGGAAGGGATCGTTTCAATAAACATGTTTTAATTTTTGACAGATTTTCTTAAACTGGTGTGAAAATGTTAATGTATGTTTTTCATGTGTTTATCAAACAACATCAAATGACAAAGATAGGAAGATGAAACTTACATATATATTCAGATGCAGATTCAATGTTTGTGTCACATTCAGAGTTCAAATCTATGATCATTGGTTTGGGTTTTAAACCACCCTTTCGCAAGCATTGTTCGTCTACTTTCATGACATATGATCCACACAATTTTTCCACAAATATGTTGAAAGAATATGTAGGCTCTTAGGTCATGACCCCTGTGAACAATATTTGGGGTCACAGGGTCATCAAATCTATACAATTTAGAATCCCCAAGGAGTCTGTACATACAATTTTAGCTCTCTAGAGTCACTGGCTTTGGAGAAAAAGTTGAAAAAATGAAAAGTGAGGGACGGACAGACAGGACGGACGCCGGACGCCATGCCATTCCATATGCCCATGGGTCCATTCAGGCCAGATGAGCTAAAATAGAGTGCTATGAGAGCACAAGAACACTTTGGGTTTGTCATATTGATGCACAAATTCTTTATAAATAAGCAGTTTAAATTTAAAGGTAATTTATAAAAGATCAAATCTTATCATCTAGATCTGCATCTGTAAAGGGATACACATATCATGTTTCAAATACATATCATTGATCAACCAAAAATTAAAGCCAAGAAAGGTTAAAGTTTAACCCTCAATCAGAAATCTAAAGCATGTGTAAAGCCAAATCTGTGGGAGGAGTTGATTTCAGAATACAGATTCTATCAGCCAGAAACAGGAAAGTCAAGTTGTCAAGGGTCAAGGGCCGTAACTCTGAAAATGTTCATCTGACTGGTCCCAACAAATTAAAGCGCATGTGTATTACAAATGTATATCCAAAGCATGTGTAAAGTTTTAAAAAGATTGATAAAAAACTTTGGGAGTTGATTCAGAACACAGATACCCTTTTGCCATGTCATGCCATAAGCCCACAGGGCCTTCAGGCAACATTCAGTTCTGGTCATGCAATTCTATATTACATGTCAACTTCAAGTAGATTTGTAACTTTACTGATTACCAATTCAAGCAGGATACTGTTTCACTTCAGACATATTGACTGATTATAGACATTGATTGTAACATATTGACATACACCAGTATCTTTATATATTATCAACAGTCAATCAACAGCATAATTTATCAAAATGATAGTAAAAGATATGCATGAAATACCTGTTTTTTGCACATGAAACAAGTCTTCTTATGGCAGTGTTGACAGGTCATGGCGAGATGGCCCGCCTCTTGCCAACCTTGGTAGAGGAACCCATTGCCACACTGTTAAAAAGAGATACAATATGATACAAGGTGGACCTCTAACCTCTATAACATCATATTATCTATATACCTGCCCATTGCCATACTGTTAACACAAGTTACACCTTGGAAAGTTATTTCTTTTGTTTAACCCTTTCAACGCTAAGAAACCTGAACGCTATTAAGAAATGAATGTCACAATGTGTTTGTCCACATGATTATAACCTGTTTGAAACATGAAATTTAATTAAGAAATAGATTTCATAATGTGTTTGTTCACTGGCTTATAAATGGTTTGAAAGGTGCAAGTTAAACTGGTATAAATGCTGGAGCTTGTCGACAGCATTTACACTACAGTTTAACTGTACTTTCAAACCGTTTATAAGCCAGTGAATATAAACACATTATCAAATCTATTTCTTATAAATTCAAACTTTGTAATTTAAGCGATTTCTAATCAGTAAGTGCACGATAAAACAAATGTTTAGTATTGTCTTAGATCAGGCGCTAAGCTCCGCCAACAGTAACAACCGCATCATTTATGTGTCACCACGCGCAAAACGTAGTTCACAAGAAATATGATTAAAGTATTTAATTTTTGGTTCTAACATGCTGTTTTAATCAAACTTTCAATCTAACTACAATTAGAATTCACGCTGTAAGATTTAAAAAAAAGTTCAATCAAAGAAAAGAGCATGTGATAGCAGTGTCATAATTGCGCAGTTATACAGTGATAAAGTAATACCGCAGGTTATTTTTTGTAAACGTCAGGTTATGAAGGTTATCCCTTTCAGCTGTCAGTCTTGTGTTATGAGAAAGTATACCGGTCACATGACCTTGTTTAATCCAATCAGCAGAGAGCATATCGCTTAAATTTCAAAGTCTAAATTTATATTTGAATAACCGGCATTTCAAACAGGTTAAAATTGCGTGGACAAACGCATTGTGACATTCATTTCTTATAAATTCAGACTTTGAAATTTAGGAAATAAGTTAATATTTTAATTACATTCAAAACTCACTGCAAAGATAACTTACTTGTGGCACTGACCTAGATACCAGCCAAACACTAGCGGATCTCTTCCGGATGAAAGTGCATGCATAAAATAGTCCCGAATAGAACAAGGAATAAAAGACAAAATTATGAAATTTTAAAACTTTTTATTGGATATTACTAACAACAATATTCTTATAATAAAAGAATCAATATTAAGTTTGATTTTAAATGCAACAGAAAACAGCAGTTGTCATCAATTCGACCTAATTAGCTCATTGATTCAATATGCAGATTTGAGTGCAAGGCGATGTCACCAGCTCAGCTGATGAACATGACATGGGCCTGGTCGTCACGTAACTTAGGGAAGCGGTTTTGAATTGGTTGCATTGAATGGAAAATTACATTGAAGGTTCCCCCATGACATATTGCATCATTTGTTGGCCCACTGATGTTTGACATCTTCACAGGCGTGCATCATAATGTAATCTTGCCGGGGCCTTCAAACAGTCGCACGTGTGAACTTGTCGCAACACACTTTGATAGACATTGATTGGGGAACTTGAAACAGTTAACTTTAGCCTATATGTAGTCAGGTCATTGAGCATGGAGCTCTCACATTGGCCTTCTTATGGCCTGTCATGAAAATAATATTTCGTAGTTAGCCGTGTGTATGCCAACATTTAAATTGTCGTTGAGTGCAGTTCATTAGGTTTTTTTACATTAGGCTTGGGTAAGCGAAACAATAGGTTTGGATAATCGAAACATTAGGTTGGGTAATCGAAACATTAGGTTTGGGTTATCGAAACATTAGGTTTGGATAATCGAAACATTAGGTTTGGATAATCGAAATATTTGGTTGGGTAATCGAAACATTAGGTTGGGTAATCGAAACATTAGGTTGGGTAATCGAAACTGGCATTATAGCCAACTGGCAGAAGATTGCTGAAATACCAAACAGGATCGATAACAGCTGCATTGCAATGCTACAAAAAGAAATACGTTTAAAATGTATTATATTTGTAGGAGTGAGGTCATTTATTATCAGAAGTGAGATCTAGGGTGAAGTGACAACTTTCAAGAATGTGATAGGACCTGACTCGCGATACTGGGAAATCCCCAGGTAATTAGTTCTGACATGATTTTGTGTATCCTACATTTGCTGTAATTTATTTTATGTAAATGTACGTCCTTTATTTACCAAGGTATATACTGGTCATGTGACCTTGTTTAGTCCAATCAAAAGCTTAAATTGCAAAGTCTGAATTTATATACATTTACGTGCCTAATTTTAGGTGTGTAGCGGTGAAAGGTTAAGTTGAAGGTTATATGCCATAACCTCCATCTTGGTTATCTTACAGCCACAATGGTCAGTATCCAGCCTGGACAGGAGAAACTGGAGAAACGCAGCCACTAAGCTAAACTAAGAAAAACCCTATACTTTCACACAAGCACACTCACCTATCCTTGTTTTGAATGTTTGTCTAATCCCTCCTTGAAGTCAGTATTGTATCTGCAACTTCTGCAAGAGATCCACACTTCAGGAGGCAATTCCAGAAAGGGGCCAAGCCATCCACTAAATTCTGGGATTCGGATGTGGCGTGCCCTCCTGTGCTAGCCTGGTTGACATGGCAACAGAACAGTTGGCAAAACCAGAAACCTGAGTACCCATGGGAACCAGGGCTGCACCACACACAACAGAGCCAGCAGAACTAACTGACAAGCTGACTGCAACAGTAACTGGGGCAGGACTTTGGGGATCAGAGGCAAGTGGTGCTAACTACAACAGTAACCTGCCCATCCAATTTAGAGTGAATACAAATGCCACTGCCCTTAGGTCTGGTAACTGGAAGCAAAACACTAGGATCTGATTGTTGGTCCCTGATGCAAACAGATCCACCTGAAATGACATGAATAACCGAGAAATAGTCTCGAATAACTCCAGATCAAGTCTCCACTTGTGGGGGCTAGAATGTCGTGAGACAGAGGGTTAGCCATCACATTGTCCATCCTGTTAGGTAGGCCAGCAGGACCTTGATGTTGAGCTCATCGCACCTTAGGAGAAACTCACATGCTTTCTGAATCAGAACCCAAGAAACAGTCCTGCTATGCTATGAGGTGAGAGCTTCCCACCTCCCAACCCCCAGAGTCTCGAGCTGCTTCTCGTAACTCTTGAAATGAGATGATATATCAGCTAGGGCCTGCTGGACTAGCCTCATCCTGAGCCTTGTTCACCAAACCATGTCTACCATTGCTGCCTTGTACCCGAGAAGCTGGAGCCACGTGCGAGCAGAATGATGGGGCAACTCTAGGAACAAAAGTGTGGCACTTTTCACTTCGATCGGAAGTAAGAGAGACAATCCCTAGATCAGCCTGAAATCTGGACCCTAAGAAGATTTGAGTCGGTTTCAGGTCTGACTTTTTGAGGTTGACAATCCACCCCAGATCTGAGAAGACACACAGTGTCTCAAGCACTCCAGACATCAGAATTTTGGGGGCACTATGGGGAAAGGATTTGCTTGCCAAGAAGGGAGCAGGTAGGTTACCCAGCAAGGGAGGTGGAGGCGAGCAAAACTGGGGACATCTGACAGCCCCTCCTCACCTAGATGGTACCGCTTAGTGATGTTCGGACAATCTAAGTAGTACAAAAATCAATTAACTGAGGAAAGACTGCCTTAGACTCCAGAGAAGACGAGAGCCAAGATGTTTAGAAGGATCCATTGTTGGTGGCGCAATAATGAACAGAGGCAGGGCCAAAGCCACTGTTGCACACCTGCTTCAGTCAACTCACCCTCTGAGAGACACTGTGTCCAAATCAGTCAACTCACCCTCTGAGAGACACTGTGTCCAAATCAGTCAACTCACCCTCTGAGAGACACTGTGTCCAAATCAGTCAACTCACCCTCTGAGAGACACTGTATCCAAATCAGTCAACTCACCCTCTGAGAGACACTGTGTCCAAATCAGTCAACGCACCCTCTGAGAGACACTGTGTCCGAATCAGTCAACTCACCCTCTGAGAGACACTGTGTCCGAATCAGTCAACTCACCTTCTGAGAGACACTGTGTCCGATTCAGTCAACTCACCCTCTGAGAGACACTGTGTCCGAATCAGTCAACTCACCCTCTGAGAGACACTGTGTCCAAATCAGTCAACTCACCCTCTGAGAGACACTGTATCCCAATCAGTCAACTCACCCTCTGAGAGACACTGTGTCCAAATCAGTCAACGCACCCTCTGAGAGACACTGTGTCCGAATCAGTCAACTCACCCTCTGAGAGACACTGTGTCCGAATCAGTCAACTCACCCTCTGAGAGACACTGTGTCCGATTCAGTCAACTCACCCTCTGAGAGACACTGTGTCCGAATCAGTCAACTCACCCTCTGAGAGACACTGTGTCCGAATCAGTCAACTCACCCTCTGAGAGACACTGTGTCCGAATCAGTCAACTCACCCTCTGAGAGACACTGTGTCCAAATCCGCTAATGAGGGAGTTTGGAGCACGAACATGGAAAGACATTTTAAAGTTTTGGTGTTGTAAATTAGTTGTGATATTTTGACAGAAAGCATTCAATCTTATATTGCCCTACCCCTTCTAAGGCAAGAGGAGTTTTGAATAATGATAACAAGCAGACAGAGTCGGCCATGTCCCCCGCCTTTGGGAAAATTTATTGAAGAATAGTTCTTGAATAACAGTGACTATGAACCTTTTTTCAAATAACCAGTGCCCAGTTATAAGCAATCTATATTGGTCATAAATCTAATCTTACTCTCCTGCAGATTGTAACATTTCAACTTGAGCCCAAAGTATCTTACAGAATTGAATGAAATACAATATTTAAATCATGATAATCCTGCTATATCAGGTTATTTGTATCAGTATTAGGCTCGTACAATCTCCTTATAGCCTGATGTAGCAGGATGGATGATGATATGTTTCATTTGTTGGCTCAGCAGGGCAGGAATGCCACTCCCTGTAAGGTTTGTAACATATCAAAACAACCTTAGCCTCCCCAATGTAAGGTTTATTGCAACTAATTGTTATCGTTTGCTGATGATCAAGATGAAAATAGGTTTTTTGGGTTGTGAGCAAAGCCGAGGAGTTTGCACACAAAATTTCAGCTCCTTAGACCAAGTGGTTCTGGAGAAGAAGAAAAAATGCAAAAAGTTTACAGACGACCGGACGGATGGACGGACGGACGCCGGACACCGTGCCATGTCATTAGCCCATCGGGCCTTTCAGGCCAGATGAGCTAAAAATACATCCATGGCAGTTTTTGAGTTCTGCTCCGGAAATGAATTATTAGGTTACGTATCCATGGAAATGGTAAAAATTAAACAAATTAAAAATTGTGAAGAAGTTGAAAACCCCAAAAGGCACATCTACACATGATGATTGTTCCACACACCAAGTTTCATTGAACTATGTCTTATAGTTTTCGAGTTCTGCTCCGGAAACAAAATTCTAAGTTACGTTTCCATGGAAACGGTCAAAAAAAATAATCCGAAGAAGTTGAAAACCTCAAAAGGCACATCTACAAATAATGATTGTTCCACACACCAAGTTTCGTTGAGATATCTCTTATAGTTTTAAATCATGATAATCCTGCTATATCAAGTTATTTGTATCATTATTAGGCTCGTACAATCTCCTTATAGCCTGATGTAGCAGGATGGATGATGATATGTTTCATGAAACGGTCAAAAAAAATAATCCGAAGAAGTTTAAAACCTCAAAAGGCACATCTACAAATGATGATTGTTCCACACACCAAGTTTCGTTGAGATATCTCTTATAGTTTTCGAGTTCTGTTCCGGAAACGAAATTCTAAGTTACATTTCCATGGAAACGGTAAAAAAAAAACTCGAAGAGGTTGAAAACCCCAAAAGGCACATCTACACATGATGATTGTTCCACACACCAAGTTTCATTGAGATATGTCTTATAGTTTTCGAGTTCTGCTCCGGAAACAAAATCGGGACGGACGAACGGACGGACGGAGCCCATTTCAATATCCCCCGCCAACATAGTAGATAATTAAATGATAATCATAAACAATAAATAAAAGCAGGATTTATCAGTGAAGCATACTGTTTACAGCTAGAGTTTAGATGAGAATGTTGGGAGTGCCAGGAGTACTCCATCATTCAGTTTAGTAGCAAATCATCAATCTATCAGATTATAGACTTGTTTCTACTTACATGTGCACACCATCTGAAGTTTGGATCCTTCTGGAGATGCCAATCTCTAACTTTTGTTTCAAACAAATCTTGGATATCTTTGCTTACAAAAGTCTTCAGCTGAAATGGTATGACAAAAGAAATATGAAACCCGCAGTGAGAAAAATTTAGTTATGGAGTCACCAATCGCATGACACAAGTTTGAAAGCTGTATTTTTTTCTGAAAACAAATTAAACAAGTGTTTGCCACTAACATGGCAATGTCCCCTGCCGATAACATTGAGTTTAAAAGACACATTATTTGGTCAAAATGAGCTACTTCATATATTGCATTTCTGGTAAAAAGTGTCATGATAATCACCAAATTTGAAGACTTTGGGTGCTCGGGTTCATGAGATATTGGTTAACAAGAGTTCGAAAAGTGGTCAAAGTGTCAAAATGGTCAAAGTGTCGTGGTGACCTTGAAAATAAGGTCAAGGTCACCAAAATTGACTAGTATCTGCGTCCAACCACAATGTAGGCTGACACCAAATTTAAAGACTTTGGATGCAACGCTTCATGAGATATCGCGTAAACAAGAAATGTGACGATGTGGTCAAAGTGTCATAGTCACTGGTAAAATAAGGTCAAGGTCACCAAAATCGACTGGTGTCTGCGTCATCCCCCAATGTAGACGGACACCAAATTTGAAAACATTGGGTCCATCCAGTCATGATATATTGCGTTAACAAGAGTTCGAAAAGTGGTCAAAGTGTTGCGGTGACCTTGGAAATAAGGTCAAGGTCATTAAAAATCGACTGGTGTCTTTGTCTTCCCCAAGTGTAGGCTGACACCTAATTTGAAGACTTTGGATCGAACACTTCATGAGATATCACGTAAACAAGAGTTCAAAAAGTGGTCAAAGTGTCGTGGTAACCTTGATAATAAGGTCAAGGTCACTAAAATCGACTGGTGTCTGCGTCATCCCACAATATAGGCTGACACTAAATTTGAAGACTTTGGGTCCAACCAATCATGACATATCGCGTTAACAAGAGTAAGAAAAGTGGTCAAAGTGTCGCGGTGACCTTGAAAATAAGGTCAAGGTCACTAAAATCGACTGGTGTCTGCGACTTCCCCCAGTGAAGGCTGACACCTAATTTGAAGACTTTGGATGCAACGCTTCATGAGATATTGCGTAAACAAGAGTTCAAAAAGTGGTCAAAGTGTTGTGGTGACCTTGAAAATATGTCACCAAAATCGACTGGTGTCTGCGGCCAACCACAATGTAGGCTGACACCAAATTTAAAGACTTTGGATGCAACGCTTCATGAGATATCGCGTAAACAAAAAGTGTGACGTACGTACGGATGTACGTACGGACGCCGCTGAATACATAGTCCCCCATTCCCCGTTGCAGCGGGGGACAAAAAAGGTCTGATTGTGGAGGTCCTGCAAAGCCAATTTATGAGAGGGAAGAAGACCATATGAACAAACTTTGATCTCCATGTAACAGAGAGAGAGAGAAGTCAAAGTTACTGTGTAAGACAGTGTGCTGTCTTGTCTCACCACAAAGGAGAGGGAGAGGTCAAAGTTACTGTGTAAGACGGTGTGCTGTGTTTTCTCACCACAAAGGAGAGGGAGAGGTCAAAGTTACTGTGTAAGACGGTGTGCTGTGTTTTCTCACCACAAAGGAGAGGGAGAGGTCAAAGTTACTGTGTAAGACGGTGTGCTGTGTTTTCTCACCACAAAGGAGAGGGAGAGGTCAAAGTTACTGTGTAAGACGGTGTGCTGTCTTGTCTCACCATGAGCCCCAGGAGGTTGAGGTAGTCTGCAGCCACGTTCTCCTCGTTGAAGTCAGGTAGGCTGCACATTGGGCAGGTCCAGTCGCGCACATGCTTTTCCTTGATGGAGATCTCGAAGTGGCGGCGTAGACATTCCCGGCACATCTGGCACTGGCATATGTTCAGGTTCATCATCTGGATTAACATGTACAAATACCTGACATACACGTTCACAAGTGAATAGTTTGAATAGTTTTAAGCTAGTTTTAAGACAGTAAGTAAGTTTAAAGATAAATGGTCCAGCCAAATACATTACAATGGATAGAGTCCAAGTAACAGTTATTCAAGTAAAATAGGGAAATATCTTGGAAAATCATCTAAATATTGGAGAGATATTGACACTATTATCATCCTTGCATTTTTTACGTTCTAAGAGTTTTTCTAAATCACATGCTAATATTTCTATACCACATGCGAAATTGAAGAAAATGTACGTATTGTGGAATTTTAACACTGTCACATCTTAAATATGTATGCAAGGTTTATTCAAAATGATGGGTGCCTGATCAGGCTACTGCCATGTAAATGAAAATAGTTAACTGCAATGGAAATAAGCTTCAGGCAAATACTGATTACAGACATATAGACAGACTAGCTAATTACTAACTTTGATAGTAATGTTCATGAATTTAAAAGATGGCAGATAGGAAAAAGGAGTACTTTGGTCATAGGGAACTTGGACATGCAGATGACACAGTCGCGCTGGAGATAGATGAGGGAACTACGCCGGTCCTGACAGTTGCGCACAGCCTCAACCACATCCTCCAGTGTGTACACGTATTCGTTCTCACTCTCCAGCCCACACAGGTCCTGCTCAAGGATCTTGATGACCGTGTCAGCCCGACCCCAGCTCTGCAGCCTCCCCTCCACCAACACCATCCGGATCCGTCGCTACAACACAACAAGTGCAGCCCATTAGTTTCTCAGTAGCCAGCTCAATACTGTTATAACTAGATGAGCGTTTGCGGGACACCGCAAAAGCAGAGCAGCCCCGAAACTTAGGGTCTCGCCTTTCCCTGTTCCGCCTTCTCGTCAGCATCAATAAAATGGGAATTTTTTTTTCATTATTTGAAGTATTACTAACAAGTTGAATCATCACTGGGGTCACTTTTCACAAGTTTGTTCTTTAAACCTATTTCTGATTTCAAAATTGGATCAAAGGGTTAAACCTCTTAGTGCCCAGCCGTTTACGCTATGCGCTCACACAGTGCCGCTAACTTTTTGGAGTCACTCAAGATTTAGGTCAACGTTGTACATAAAATGTCACCATGGCGTTATTCATGTTCATAAACTCATGAAATTTTAACTGAAGGA
Source organism: Gibbula magus (assembly GCA_936450465.1). Taxonomy (NCBI): domain Eukaryota; kingdom Metazoa; phylum Mollusca; class Gastropoda; order Trochida; family Trochidae; genus Gibbula; species Gibbula magus. The sequence goes on from OW388299.1 coordinate 53,094,862, forward strand.
TGCCAAGTTGGGTGTCTCTCTACCTATGTATTTTTTTGTTATAAATATTTAGTATAAAAATGAATACGCATTGATTATAAACGGCAAAGATGTTTTTCGCGTAAATTACCAATGGCCACGTATGCGTATATCTTTGTTTACTAGCTTAGAAATAAGTTCATGTGTTCAAAAGTTTAATTTAATTGTTATTTTTTTCGAGACAAAAAAAGTCAGTGATCACGCTGGTGTGTTTACTTTCTACAAGTGACCTTTAGTTCACGAAATAATACAAGGTATCTTTTTGTAACCATTTTGTTGAACATTGTTCACTGTGATGTCATTGACAAAACAATGACCGTAAAAAGTACTGTGCATGGTAACCTTTCCTACTTTTGTGAAATACAAGCATAGTAACTGAGATTTCACCAACTGATAGCTATTGTTTCTAGCTTAGAATGGTATAAATTTCGGAAACCTTTGAAAGGAAATAAATGTCGTGTTTGATGGTCACTCTATACCGAACTCAAGTACTAAATTGAAATAGATTTGCAAACTAGAATACATAGACATCCATGTATAATATTTTCCATTGGCGTTTTAAGCGAAAATCCATGACGATCATTATGACAAAAGTGGGGGAAATATGTCGGTGCCGGTTCACGGCAGTTTTAGCATCACGGTTACACTGCATTCCGTTTGCAAACTATTTTTATCATCAGGGTGTGATTTCAATCATGAACATATTTTGAATCATGGCAGATGGGTACACCACACATCATTCACTAAAATATGTATCTATCAAGCGAAAATTGCATTGCAGAACTAAACATTGAACTCCAAAGTCAAATGAAAATTGTAAAAGTTGCCATAGACAACTTGGTGTTTCGGTAAACGAACTGAAAATATCATAAATAAATGTTACTCCAAAATTAAACGAAAGCTTCGAATTATATTCTTTACCATCTAGATTTTATGTCCTTACTTGACACGGAAGTACATGCTTTCAGAACGCATGTAAAGCTGACATGTATCTCGAACCCTGATGTCCATCGCATAAGCCCCGACCACTTCACCCGCACCTTGGCGCAATAAATATGGCAGGAACGTAGTCTTCGTATACTCTTTTGTTTTTGTAGTTGTCTTTCAAGACACCAATTTATTTAAGATGTATAGTGTTATCTGTTAGTTCATTTCAATTAACGTGACATCAAAAACAATGACGATCTTTCGCAGGCCACGCCCCTGCTCTGCAATGTCTCCCCTTTGATCAGCACAACTTCCGAGTCGATGACAAAAGATCATTTGAACTGATGAGACTGTCACTTCAACTTTTTTTTATTAAAGACAAACATAAACAAAATTTAAATTTCACCAGGATTTGCATGCATCAATTATGCACGTTGAAATGTATTAAGTTTTATTTTGTAAAAAAAAGAGTCATTATGATATATCCCCTATTATAAATGTAAAATAAAAAATAGAAAAATAATATTTAGGTCATAAAAAATTACAACAACGGCTAGAAATTATCATTTAAAACGTATTTACATGTTCCTACATTCAAAGACATTCTTTTAAAAATAAATTGTTAAGGAAAATTAAATGTCACATAAAAATATTTATTGTTTCTCATTTACTGGTGCTTTACCTTTCAACATTTTTTACTAGATGACAAAGAGAAATTAAAATGTATTTTCCCAAAGTATGAAAATTAAGCATGGATTTAGAATAATAAATGTCTGCTTGGAAAAAGGGGTAAATAAATTACTTATGTTAATAATGGAGACATTTCCCAACATATTATTTAGTCAATTCAGAAATTTGTAGTATTCATCGTAAGAATTTTTCCAGATTATACAATAATATTTGAATTAATTAAATAAATCTGACAACAAATTCATTGTATTCAATTTATTTACCTTACTTTTCATATTTTCTGTTTCCAAAAAAGCTAATCCTGTGCATTCTACTGGCACCCTCTTCTTGTCAAAATATGTAAATTTGGATAATATTAATCTTTGTTTAGCTTACTTCTTGTTCAGTGTTGCACCCTTCTTGAATATTCATGAGAATAAGCGCATCTACCTTGATCAAGTCGGGTGTCAGTCCCGTGGACGATTACAATATCAACTGATTTTTCAGTGCCAAAGGAGCTGTCAATTTATTACATCTTCATAATTCAAAATTGATATAAATAACATTTCATCCGCGACGTGGGTTTTCCCGAAATATCTACAAGCACGTTGTGGATCTCAGGATATGACGTCAAGACTCGCGTGATAAACGTCATATATCATCTCTCGTGCTGTTTCCCCGACAGCTGAACATTGTTTCGCGCCAGATAAAACATTCCATTGTAACTTCATACAAACTCTCATCCTCCTTTGGTTATATTTCCCTCAAAATATGTATTGAAATACCCCTTCCAACTTTCAATCAAATATATGATAAGATAACATTTGCTTGACACTTTTCTCCCATTGTCTTTATAGTAATTTAGATGGGTAAAAACATTATATTTGTCAATGTTTTCAGATTTCATAGAGCAATACACTTGACATTTGCAGTTCGATACAGTTTCTGATATAAATAGTAAATATAAAAGCGAACATAAATTATAAAAGTTCAATGAATATCATTATTAATTTCATTATATCCATCAGATGTCCGTAGCATATTAGTTAATTGGAATAAGATTTCCGGAAAGTGGTATCTGCAGTGTCAACGCCATTTTGTCAACAAAGGCCGGCGAGGTACAATTTACACTGCATTTCAATACGACAGTTTTACTGTGTTGAACGCATCAAACAAGAAAATCACGGACAGACACATAAACAAAAATAAAATTTCTATCTTTTGATAGTATTTTCAGGTAATGTTGCCATTTTGTTCCACGTAAACGGGACAACAAAATATTGAAATCGCGAATCGTGCAGCAGCTTTATTTAGTTCAGCCAAATTTGTCATTGACACGAAGCCTTTACTTGATTTGACACAAGCCGTATCACTGTGACATACGATGGTTTACACTGTAGAATTCACCTACAGATCTAAAATCAATTTGAGCAAAATATTCTGCCATTTTTTTTCGGGAAACAAATCGTTAATGTATCAAAATATCATAATGATCATTAGACATGCTCCCCTCGCTAGCCAAGTTGACAGGCCATTTTGACCATTGATAGATTTTAGCGAAAACCTTTTCAAATCTTGGTCTTACTCCATAATTGATATATACCAAGTAAGAGCCTGATAACACAAAAACTTTTTTTTAGTTATCGTGTTTACAAGGATTTCTTTAAGCGATTTCAAAACTTGTGACCTTGACCTTTGACCTTGAATGTGAACATGTCAAAAAAATTCCCCAGGGGTATAAGTAAGAAGAAAAAAGTTATAGCCAATACAAAACGCGGCACCAGCGACGACGGAAACTGCGCAAAAACTTATAGCAGTCCCGACTTATGCTAATTATGTTTCATTGACATAGCAAAATTATATCCACAACCATCTCTAGTTATCAGTAAAATCCCTTGTAATTAATTCTAAGATCACAGAACTTACATTTGTTGGAAGATTCCATAAATAAAGAAAAGTACATTATTCTATCTAAATTCCTCCACATAGTAAAATTAACCTCATCATGCTGTGACCAATAAGGTGAACAACACAACAAGCATATGTTTTTCTAAAATAAATCTTGGTACAAATGTTGAATTATCAAGTTATCACACTTAGTTGTGTCCTGCTTACGTTTAGAAAATGCTTCGTTATGACAACTAGTTGACCAAACTGACAAAGACAAGTCACAAGCATATCTTGCCTTATAGTGACAAGCTAAATTATTGTTAGAAATTATGAGCCATGCAGAGAGGAAAGAGACAAGAGGATTAACCTACCTGGAGATCAATGTCCTTGTTGCACACCCTGTCCTGGAAGTCCTGGTGAGAGATGACGCTGGTGGAGATGCTATTGCAGTTGGTGTTCAGGGCCAGTTGCAGCACGTCAGGCTCCCTGTTGTCGGTGCTGTGCCAGATGCGGTCCCTGAAGGGGAGGATACGGCCCAGGTCCAGGTGGGTCTGCACCCGCTCCTCACAGCCCTCCTGCTGGTACATGGCCTCCAGGACGTCCTCCCTCGCATACACACCGTCTCCATTCACCCCTGCATACTGACAGTCACATGCTACCATGTACTTCCACTACTGATCACTACTGAATAGTAACATCACATAACATTGCAGAACTGTTTTAGTTGAATAATCTCTAGTTTCAAACATATTTGATGACTTATAAATTCCTGGTTCTTCTGTATTTTAGGCATAGAATGGAATCCATGAGGAAATCTGGTGGAAGCTGAGTTGCCGTACCTGTCGTAGATGTCAAGATCATAGTAATGAATATGTACTTTCCTATGGAAAGAAATGTGAAGATGACATGTATCGTAGGTTTGTGTAGCAGCCTCCAGTGAGGGATCTAAATATTTCCCTGACAGATTCACTGCCTATGTATATGTAGCTCATCAGGATTTGCATGATTAATTATCTAAGGTCGAAGATCTAAACAAAATATGTTTTCTCAACACTCATGCTCCAAATATAAGCAAAGTTTTGATGAAAATAGCAATGTGTTCACAAGGTAAACAAGTAATTGTCACAAATGTGACCATGTCCCCTGCCGCAATTAAGAAATGAGCTTAAAGGATGGACACACAGCTTGTACCGAATAGTGACCATTACATGTTTGATTCAGTTATTGTTATATCAGGCAAAATGTTTTAAAATGGTCAAAGTCTCGCGGTGACTTTGAAAATGATGTTAAGGTCACCCAAATCGACTGGTGTCTGCTTATTCCCCAAATGAAGACTGGTACCAATTTTGAAGACTCTAGGTGTAGCGGTTCATGAGATATCGTGATAACAACATTTGACAATCAATCAAAGTCTCATAGTGACCTTGAAAATGTCAAGGTCACCCAAATCGACTGGTGTCTGCATATTACCCAAATGAAGACTGGTACTAAATTTAAAACCTATAGGTGTAGCAGTTCATGAGGAATTGCGCTAACAACATTTTAAAAACTGGTCAAAGTCTCGTAGTGACCTTGAAAATGAGGTCAAGGTAACCCAAATCGACTGGTGTCTGCATATTCCCCAAATGAAGACTGGTACCAATTTTGAAGACTCTATAATAATAATATAATAATAATACTGTGTACTTATATCGCGCTAGCCTCCATACACCAAGTGCATGCTCAAGCGCTACAGACATTATTACCCTGGTATAAGGACCAACATCGTTCCTTTTTTCATTCTCAACTCCCTTTGGAGTATGCAACCTGGGCTGCCAATTACGGCGCTCCAAGGTTATCTGTCACATTGCCTGCACTTCCAAACCAGGTACTCAATTGTACTGCTGTGTGAACAGAGGCACATTTCGAATAAAGTCCCTTGCCCAATGTGACACCACAAGCCTCTCAACTCATGTCTCAGTGTGGGGCAGGGAATCACCCTTCAAACTCTCAGTTTTCATTCAGCAATGAGGCGGGTAACCCACCCATCCAGCGAGCCATGCCCGTTGTTGCTGAACTTAACTGATAGCGGTCGACTGAGCTATGCACAGGACCACGTGCCACCACTCTAGGTGCAGTGGTTCATGAGATAGCGTGATAACAACATTTGACAAACAATCGAAGTCTCACAGTAACCTTGAAAATAATGTCAAGTTCACCCAAATCGACTGGTGTCTGCATATTCCCCAAATGAAGACTGGTACCAAATTTGAAGACTCTAGGTGCATCGGTTCATGAAATATTGTGCTATCAAGATTTTATCCCAAACAATTTCAAACTCTCGTATTGACCTTGAAAATGAGGTCAAGGTCACCCAAATCGACTGATGTCTGTGTATTCCCATAATGAAGACTGGTACAAAATTTAAAGACTCTAGGTGCAGCGGTTCATGAGATATCACGCTAACAAGAAATGGGACGGAGCTCAATACTATATCCCCGCTCCGCGCTTCGCGGTGGTGAGGGACAAATATGTAGCTCATCAGGTACACAATATTACAGGTATTACATTAATCATTTTCTATAAAGTAAATACTAACATATCAATTAATAAGGCATTACCTAGTTACCAAATTTACAATATTTTATCCATATTTGTCAAGGCATGCATTCTCAGAAAGGAGGAACTAGCATATCTGTAAAAGTTCACAAACTGATGATGGGGTTAGAAACAGTCCAAAAGCGTTGTGCATACAATAAAGAACAAGCAAACTGACAGAGTAGGGGTGTGTATGTCCAATTGACCAATTGGTATTCTAAAATGTCAGTTTCCTATGTTAAAAGCTTTCAAAGGAGAATTTGTTTTTAAAGGATTTTAGGATAATGTAGTTCTGAAGAAGAAGTTGAAAAAGTCAATAGTTTATGGACAATCATCCAACACCTACTGGACAATGGATGGATACCTGTGTTAAAAATGTCCATAAATTCTCACCAGTTTTATTCTGGTGTTGATACATTGAGCTGCAGCAGCCTCGACATTGCCCTGGGTCTCTTGTAAGGCTTCCTTTGCTTCCTTGGTAGATAATGCTCCTACACTGTTTTGTTCATGGTCCATACTCCTGCGCTGAACAACGGCAATAACCTTTTCAACGAGCACCAACCATGTGTCGTGGAGCCAGGTGAGGGCGACTCTTGCTTCCCCATTACATTGTTGTAGCGCAAGCTCAATCTCCCCCATCTCGTACCCATCAGCATCAGCAGTCTGTACAACACAACAGTTAGCATCAGCAGTCTGCACAATACAACAGTTAGCATCAGCAGTCTGTACAATACAACAGTTAGCATCAGCAGTCTGTACAATACAACAGTTAGCATCAGCAGTCTGTACAATACAACAGTTAGCATCAGCAGTCTGCACAATACAACAGTTAGCATCAGCAGTCTGTACAATACAACAGTTAGCATCAACAGTCTGTACAATACAACAGTTAGCATCAGCAGTCTGTACAATAAAACAGTTAGCATCAGCAGTCTGTACAATAAAACAGTTAGCATCAGTAATGTAACTCTAAGAACTTACCTTGATAATCTGTAGCATGTCAGCACCATCTAGCTGAGTTTTCTTCACATGGCGCTGTTCATTTATGCTTTCCATCGTTTCTTGAAAAGAAGGTTGTTTATTTGGACCAGATGTTGGCTCAGAAGGTTTTTGATCAAATTGCTTTTCTGCAGTTGTTTTAAAAGGAACTGATTTAGTTGGAATGTCAACTTCTTTGCCTTGTTCACTTTGCCTGGAAGCAGGTGCAGCAGTAATCAGACCTGTGCTGCTGCCTTCAGCCTCCTGCTTCAAGCGCTCTTGATACAACCTGTGAGCCTCCCTTTTCTCCAAATAAATCTGGAATAGATGTCACAATATTAGAATGTCTACTACTTTCCTACTTCTACTACTAACATTACTAAAAATAATCACTAAGATTGAGGAGTCAATACTTGGGTTTTCAAGACTTCGGCTTTTAACACCATGTTTGAGAAATGAGTGTCCTGCACTATTCAACAAAAGATTTTGGAACATCTGATGAATTTTAACTCAACCTTCTGAAGAAAAAAATTACAACCATTGTCTCTGTAGCTCATCAGTTTTTGCATTTACAAAAATAGATACCCTTGGTACAAGGTACCCTCCCACAAAATTTCAGCTTTGGGGGTCAAGCATTTCTGTAGGCGAAAATATGAAAAGTTTACAGACGCCTGACGGCATCCTATGGACGACAGATGGGCGCCTGATGTCAGCCCATGTCACAAGCCCATTTGGCCGTTCAGGTCTGATGAGCTTAAAAAGGAGCCATTGGCTATGCAGCTCATCAGGTATTAATTCATTTATTATCTCTAAAGTTGAAGACTTACATATCAAATAATAAGCCATAATAGTCTCCATTATGGATCAGACAGTCACGCCAAATTTACAATTCATAATACACAATGTTCAAGGTATATCTTCCCAAAATATTTTAATACTAGACCTTGTGTAAGCCCAACCCTCGAAACCCTGTGGTTAGTTTGCTAAACTTCTGACTGAAGTCATTACTCACAATTTCTTTTCTTCATAAAAGTCAAATGCTATAAGGCAACAGTTTTTAAAACACTGGAAATCATGTTAGAAATAGGCACCACTCTAAATTGCACCCTGCCACAGCCCGGACCCCGGCCACGAATTAAGGAATGTCATTTACAAATCTTAGACTTCATCCAACAAATATAATATAGCCACAATCTGACCTTTCTAGTGATACTGGTTCTTGGGGAGAAGTCATTTAAAGTGTTTAGGGCAAACACCCGGCCATGCCCATATTTGAGGTTTGATCAAGACCAAATTAACAAACTTCAGTCTCAATGTAACAAAGATGGTATTCAGTCGATCAACTGACAATAAGACACCATGTATAAAGCCCCCCTATACATTGAAAGAGATAAACTGACAATAAGACACCATGTATATAGCCCCCCTATACATTGAAAGAGATAAACTGACAATAAGACACCATGTATATAGCCCCCCTATACATTCAAAGAGTGAGATATCAACAGACCTGATCTTGCTCTTGTGCAATTTTGCTGCCAACACTGGAGGGAGCTGCAGCCTGCAAGAAGGAGTCCTCAGGGAGATGTGGAGCTGCAGGGGTGTCCTCTCCAGGTCCTGATACCACCTTGTCCCCCTCATCAGCTTTCTCATACACATACACAGGCTGGTCGGTGGTCTTGTGGCACATCTCACAGATCCTACTTCCAGCCACATTGAACATTGTGCAGTGCTGACACTGCCATCGACACAGGGGACCACTGGACTCACAGTTACCCCCAACAGGCATTCCACTTTTCCAACCAGACGTCACATCACTCCTCTCATATCCTACAAATGTAAAATTTCAATTTTTTCACATACCGGTATTAACATTAAAGCCAAACTGACTCTGTTGTGCAAAATGTGAATAATCAAAAGATTTCAGCTTTCTTGAGCTATAAGTTTGAGATAAGCTTGTCAGGCCTTGTGGACCTTAAAACAGAGGTCCTACCTTGCTGCTGCTTGACGACATCTTGCTGCTGCGAGCCAACTGGTGTGACGTCTGTGTGTTGTTGGATCGTGGCAGAGCGTACATCTGGATGCTGATGAGAGGGTTGTGTGATGGGACTCATGTACTGAGCTATGTGCTGGTGGTATGGGCGGAGGGTGGGACACACCTGCGGGTCGGATGAACGGTCTGCAGATACCTGCTGTGATGGTGCAACTTTCAAGCTTTGAAGTCCTGTTTTGAAGATTCCTGTAGCAGTGTTGGGATGAGTTTCACTGAAAACTGGCTTCTCAGGAACTAAACTAGACTGTTCACTAACATCACTTCTCTTGTGTATTTGAGATGTCATTGGTTCTTCCTGCGACCCCTTTGTGTGTTCAAGTTCTTGCCGATATATCTCAAGATGTTTTTTCTCTCTTAACATCAGTCCCTTCTTTCTATTTAGATTCATAAACGCGTCATCTTCATAAAATGTTTCACATGTCTCGATTAGCAAATTCAACTGCTTTTCTATATCTTCAATTTCCTCGACTAGTGAAAGTATATGGATATCACACTTAACAATTTGCTTCTCAACATTTGTCTCTTCTTTAATTTTGGCAATAAGTTTTGATGATCTCATTGACTCTGATGACTTCAGCTCTGTGCTGGTTCTGTGAGGTGTGACCGACTGGAGGGGCATGCTGGGACTGAAGACAGGGAGGGTGATACTGTCTGGAGGGAAGTACACTGGGTCACGTGGAGCTGCACTCTCACCAGTTCTCCACCCTAACTGGGCTTGATGGGGATAACTAGGCTGAGCAGGGCTGCTCCCTCTCCACCCAAAGTGAGGGGGTTGATTAGTGGGTTGGCGAGGGGGTTGGTGAGGTGATTTGTGTGGAGGTTGGTGTGGGGGTTGGTAAGGGGGTTGGTAAGGGGGTTGGTAAGGGGGTTGGTAAGGGGGTTGAGGTGGTTTGTCAGGGGGTTGGTAAGGGGGTTGTTGAGGGGGTTGGTGAGGGAGTTGGTGAGGGGTTTGGTGAGGTGGTTGATTAGGGGGTTGGTTAGGTTGATGGTTTGGTTGCACTAATGAGCTTAGACAGGGAACATTGGTTAGCGTTTCATTTGGGCTGAAAACAATTTCTTCCGTCTTGAATTCCTGAAAAATAGAGCCATGGAATCTGTAGCTCAACAGGGTTTATATTGTTTAATGATGGAAGAAAGCCACAGCCTCCAAACTATGTTATATGAGTTACCCCCAGTTAGCAGCATTGACAATAAAAATATAAACAAATATTTACACAAATTCATATATAAATCAAAACGATTTGACAAAATGTTTTCATAAACAAATGTAACAATGACTTCAAGTTAAAGACATCACGGAAAGTAACTGCAAGAGTTGTATTATTTATAATGTACATTCGATGTAATGATTATTTGATTTATTCTATTTTTGTTTCATGTCTAGTTCTTGTGACTTTATTTTGTTGTATTGTACTGGTGCTGCATTTACAAAAGCAAGGCTTTATTTGTTTGCAAAACCAGATTCTTTATTGAATAAAAATAGATTTAAAGGTCATGGCCCGTGAGACCCTTATTTGGGGCCACAGGTCACCAAATTACAATTTAAAATCTCCATTGGCTTAAGAGTCTGTACACAATATTACAGCCTTCTAATCTACAATTTAGAATCCTCATTGGCTAAAGAGTCTACACGCAATATCACAGCCTTCTAGGTCTTTTCTTCCTGGAGAAGATGATAATAGGTTTTTAGGTCATGGCCTATGAGGCCCTTATTTGGCACCAAAGGGTCACCAAATCTACAATTTAGAATCCCCATTGGCTAAAGGGTCTGCACACAATATTACAGCCTTCTAGGTCTTTTTGTTCAGGAGAAGAAGATGAAAATGTTATTTTAGATCATGGCCTGTGACGCCTTTTTTGGGGTCACTGTGTCACCAAATCTACAATTTAAAATCCTCATTGGCTAAAGAGTCTACATACAATAAGGCACTTATTTGGGGCCACAGGCGAAAAGTTTACAGACGGATGGACATGCCACAAGCCCATCGGGCCTTTCAGGCCTGATGAGCTAAAAATGTAAATAAAGGTCTCGTCACATGATTGATTGACATAGATTGACCTGATGGGGGACTTCGCGGTGGGGTTTCGGAATTGGCAATTTTTCTCAATAATCGAGCAACATGATTTACATGTACAGAAAACGAAACAACACGTCCCATTTACATGCACAGTAGTTATACTACCTATTGAACATTATCAACCTAAATTTGTCTTTTTGTCATTTGTAAATAAGTTTCCAAGATATATTTTACTAATTGAAGCACATCAATCATGGCACATTGTCCGCGTTTTGATCAGAATTCACCAATTTTACCTTAATATCGTCACTATATTGAGTCGACTATCAAAAAATGGTAATTTCCGGCAACACGTTCAGTCAGTACTTCTCCATAAAATAACACCATTTATAATGTTTTGCATATGTGACCCCCAACAACACAATGGATGCTCCATTAATGGCACAATTGTAAATATTCATTTTGCTTGGGACCTACTTTGTTATTACAGGATCCTGATCACATTCGATAAAATTCCACATGGCCACCCAAATTATGGTAACACTTGTTTTCAGGGCTGGTCATCTCAGTTAATACATACCTGTGAAGGAGCAGCAGCAAGAGGAGGAGCAGGAGAAGGAGCAGGATGAGGAGGAGGGGGTCTGTGTGCAGCAGGTGGTACGTTCATGTGGTGTGCAGACTCTCTGGCTGGCCTAAAACAAACCTCAAATCAACATGGAACTCAAACGACAGGGGACAGTATCATACTATACACCTTGAAAGAATATTGAATAAAATCCATCAATGCTTTCTTGATTAATCGCAGTAAACAACTTTGGCATTGGCAAAACCATTCAATCCTTGAACGTTATCTGTCAGGAAATGAATCTCCCGCTTTTATTACATTTATAAGTAAATGACAACATGCATTCAAATACACTCACCAATATCACAACATATTTCAATAAAATAAACATTAGTCAATATAGTCCAATAACCTACCCTATCAGGTGCCTACTTTCATGGTCCCCACATAGTTAACCTCACTGAATTCTCTTTAGTGGATTTAAAAGAGAACTGGAGTAGAAACACCCCAATGTTGCATGGACGTACAAATACTCTGTGTAACATTACATGTTCCAACTTCCTAGCTATGTATGGGGGTCGATAAAGATATTTATACCTGCTGAAAGGAAGGTTAATATTTACAAGAGGTCATACTTTAACGATCAATTGAAAGGTATTTACACTTTTCTTTTGGATTTGCACTACTGAATAATTCCAGACTCAAGCCATGGAATACCCACCGAGCCTGAATCCCGTAAGGCCCCTGGATGGTGTCCGTCTGTCTGGGTTCGGGTCTCAATCCCGCCTGTGTGGTGCTGGTGCGCTGGTGGCGCTGTCGACGAGGATGTTTGTGCCACATGTCATCACATGACGCACACAGAAGCTTGCAGTCACAACTGTTGCACAGCATGCTGGCAGCTGCATCACCACAGATGTCACACACTGCAACACAGTACTCACAACTCACTTGAGGAAGTATCAAGTAGTAGTTTTCTTTTCATTTTGTTTTTACTCTTGTAATCTTTTTAATGATAAAAGAATATAAAAAAAATAGAGCCATGGGCTCTGTAGCTCATCAGGGTTTATATTGTTTGATGATGAAGACAGAAATATATTGTCTCAATATAATTCACAATCCCTAGCCCTGACAAATCTTAGTCTTGAATTGAGAGAGAGCACTCAACAAGGTCAACAGACAGGAGATTATGCAATATGGTGACCCCTTGGCTCGGGTTACAAGCCAGCTGTGCTTTTACAGCCAAATTATGTAATAGCCTCTGCCTTGCACTAAACACTGGCAGCACTGATCTAACTGTATAAGGCTTAGAGAGAACAGGCAATGTGATGAATCTCATGGTACATAGTACAATTTAGAATCACCTTGGCTAAATAATCTCTGAACAATTTTAATGGTTCTAAGCCTTTTCATCCAAACATCTAAACATCCTCAACGCAATATTCCTTCTAGTTTGTTCTGGAGAAGAAATAGATTTTTATGTTTTGACCTGTGAGGGCCTTTTTTATAATATCCACTATATTCAGTTTAAAAGCTATTCAATAGTTCTCATTTCACATTGATTACATTAATTTGACAAACATGTCCATAATGGAGACTTGATGTCTGACATATATTTCACATTCCTTCTGAATAAAATCAACTGCAAAGTTACTTTTTTCTCAATTCTGCATTTCTCAAACCCAAGCTAGGACTCACATATCTAAAAGATGAGATGACTCTCCCTCAGGTATTTTATTAGGGATAAAGTAAATAGTGATTGAAGTGCCATAAAATATCAGTTCAAAATTCAATTTCAAAGGTTTTTTAGGCTGTGGCCCATATTTGGGGTCACAGGGCCACCAAATTTACAAGTTAGAATCCCCATTGGCTAAAGAGTTTACACACAATATTACATCCTTCTAGGTCTTTTTGTTCCAGAGAAAAAGATGAAATCAGGATTTTAGGTAATGGCCTGTGAGGTCCTTATTTGGGCCACAGGGTCACCAAATCTACAATTAAGAATCTCCATTGGCTAAAGACTCTTTACACAACATGACAGCCTTCTAGGTCTTTTCGTTCTGGAGAAGAAGATGAAAACAGGATTTTAGGTAATGGCCTGTGAGGTCCTTATTTTGGGCCAAAGGGTCACCAAATCTACAATTTAGAATCTCCATTGGCTAAAGAGTCTGTACACAACATTTCAGTCTTCTAGGTCTTTTCGTTCTGGAGAAGAAGATGTAAATAGGTTTTTAGGTTATGGCCTGTGAGGCCATTATTTGGGGTCACTGGATCACCAAATCTACAATTTAGAATCCCCATTGCCCAAGGAGTCTGTATACAATATTTCAGGTCCCTAGACCCAGTAGTTCTGGAGAAGAAGTCGAAAAAGCGAAAAGTTTACGGACGGATGGACGGACGCCATGCCATGCCATAAGCCCATCGGGCCTTTAAGGCCTGATGGGCTAAAAAGTCAGCTAAATGCACTTTATGTTTCAACACTGAATTGGTAAGTCATGATAATGGCACATATTTCTATATGAAAGATTAGTGTGTAACAGCTCTGTCTGGTATTGTACCGGACTCACAGGAGAGATAGATGTTGACGATGTGCGTTATATCAAGTGATACTACCACAAGAAGGTTGTGTACCAAACAGTGATTCTCACATTTCATTGCTGATTGTTCCATTGCTTGACCATGTGATGATGTCTTGAACAAACAAGAAGTACATTCAGTAAACTAATACATGAATTAGGTATCAATGTCATTTAGATAGAAACACATGCACTATACCAATATTACAAATATAGAAAAGAAAATAGAACTGATTTCAACTGTAACTAAATGTCAAAATAAGCAGGGTATGACTGCAGACATGTGATATTTTCACTAAAGGGTAGTGGGAGATTGGGTGAAAAAAGGTGAGAGTTAAAATGTTTTTATTCATCTTCCTTTCAATAAAATATCACAGTATTGTTTTATCCAATTAAATGCATAACAAGTACCAGAAGAAAATATTACAATACTTTGCAAAAATGATTAGGGATATTTGCATACCAAAAACATGTTGCAGTTTTTAATATAAAATAATGTTTGAAAAATAGCTGTAATAGCTTCATGTTGTGATAATGAACTGAGAATGAGGTTTGTAATTTCTGACAATTTTGTATCAATTTAATTAACAAATTTAAATAAAATACTGATTAAAAATATCTGTTTAGCCAGTGTTCCCTTACATATACCAGTCCCTGAAATATTTTGCCAGTCCCAAATTTGTTCTTGAACCATTTTAAAAAATAGATATAAGTTTCAAGATTTGTTTATTTGTTTTGTCCTTTCCCTGCATTATCGTATATTTTACAAATAACGGGGAAAACTACCGTTCTTTCTCTTTGACATTGGTTAGCTAACAACAGAAGATCTAAGACGTTTTGAAAGGAGGAAATTTCAGCACGTACTATTAGCTCAAGATTCTTAAAAAGACGTAAGAGTAATTTCAAGCTTTGAATGTATGCTTACTGAACATGATAGGTTCTGTTTTATCAAAACAAGTCACTGATTGAGCCGAGATTTTCGTATCATGTTTTGTAAGAATTTCTCTCACAGTTGCTCAAATAATGCTTCATTTTCTTAAATCTGTCATATCAATTACTCCTGGCTTATCTTTGTGTATATAAAGGACATAGTATTAAAATTTATTTTATTTATTCAATTTTATTAGCCCATCAGATTTGAAAGGCCAGATGTGCTTATGGCATGGGTCGTCCAGTGTCCGTCCGTCGTCCGTAAACTTTTCACATTATCATCTTCTTCTTGGTTCTGGCAGGGGTTTATATAAATGTGTATTATTCATCTCAGAAACCAATGACCCTAGAAAACTCTACTTTTTAGGATATCATCTATGTTTATTGAATATTAAGAGTTCCAAAGTTTAAGTCTTTTGAATAAAAAGTAAGATTTTTAGTGATTTACAATTTCGCTTACATTAATGCTAACATAAAATTGTAGCAATAACTATATTTGGATGAAAGGTGTTTTCGAGAGCTTTCTAATGCAACTTCATTATATTTGTATCATAGAAACTTAGCAAGATAGAACTTATTTTATTTTTTGCAATTTCACTCAATTTCCTATCTGTCATATATATGGCGCTTGGGGTAATATGAGCTATCTTATAAATAGGAGTTATTAATACAGTATACTCACTTGAGAGGGGATTTGTATTGTTTCTCTCCAAACTTATACCATTTTGTTTGATGATTTGGGGAATATGTTTATTCTGGTTTAATGGGAGGATCACCTTATTTTCAATATCTTTGCAGGAATTGTGATACTTCGACAACCCATTTTATAAAAATCTAGTGCCCAGTCATGTTTTTGTTATGCACTGACAATTTCAAGACTGCAATTTTTCAGGGTTAGGGGTTGTGCATTATATTGAGAACAATCTATTTCAGTCGTCAACATATAACAATATAATCCTGATGAGCTACAGAGCCCATGGCTCTATTTTTTTTATTTACGACATATAACTTCTTTCAATAACATTGTGTTAATTTTTTATTATGGAGGAATATTTGGCAATTTTAAATAAACATTTTATGGAATTTTTAGAAATAATATAAACATGAAAGCAATTTGAATTTTTAAATTTGCATTCTATTGTTGTTTGTCGTCAAGAAACAACAATTTAGGTATCAGACAGTGTTTGCATACATAGCATCTCCTGAGATAATGTTTCTAATTTCATTGCCAATTGTTTGTTTTTGATGCAATAACATACTTTTCAAATTGTATTTTAGCATTGCTTTTGAATAATTTATCGACATTCAACTTTATTTAGTGGAGCAAAATTTAACATGTAACAAATTCGTGATTAACCTGTGCACTGTACTGAAGCCAAACACGTTAACTGTATCTTTGTCAAAATTTGTTTGAAATGTTATGTAGATGCATGAGGAATGGACGGCTGCAACACAATGGTTTATAGATTTTCTTCTTAATTTTTTTACAAGGTAAATTCTAGAAAAGCAATGGAATTTGACCTCTGTTCGGCAGGGCGGGAGTGAGTGAAAAACAATAGACTACTGCCAAAAGCAGGAGGTATCACATGTCTGTGACTGCTACATGGACATAACATTATATCCAGTTGGAAATTTAGTTTATGAAAAAACTATAAGCACGTACCTGTGTTGGAGACTGAATGCCCGGTAGTAGTGGGTGTTCGTAGCTAGGGGCAGGGCTAGGGGCGGGGTTAGAGGAGGGGGGGCTTGGAGTGGAGTTCAGGTCACTCAGGTTTACACCAACTCTCAACATCTGCACATCAGATCTATAGACACAAAGGAAAGGAGTCGTTATCATAGAAAACCGTTAAAGAAACCAAAGATATCTGCATCATCATAGATGTATACAGTATCAATGTAAGTACATTGACAACAGCTCCAGGGTTTGAGTAAAATTTTTGCTTTTTGACAGCATGACATGTTTTTAAAAAAAAAGCCATGGGCTATGTAGCTCAACAGGAATTCATTGATTATCTAAGGTTGAAAAGCTAAGTTATCTCAAGTTATACATTGTTGACAAGCAAATAACAAGTTTTTAGATTGTGTTTAGGCTATGTCTCACAATTGGTGTCACAGGGTCAGCAAATCTGCAAAGTTTGTCTTTATTTCCACCTAAAAATTTTAAATACTGACAACATTTATGATGCGGCATTGCAAACGTTTACTTTGGGCGTTCATCACACTTTTCCAAGAAATCATAATCTTGAACCAAATAAGCACATGTCAACCCAAATATGGTCATGTTGTTTGACCTTTCCATAAATGTTAACCTCAAACCATATCTGATGTAAATATGTTGATTAGTTTGTGTGTCGTTTGGTTTTATATGCCTCTCAAAAAAGTAAACATGTATTTTTATTTCTGTGAGTAAATATGCGCATTTCATATGGAATAAACAATCATTCTTTTCTATTTATTGTCATATAATAATAATATGAAAATGCATTCAGTAGTTTACCAGTGATAATTTGTGCAAGAAGTTGTGAAAAGCGCAGATTGTTTCAAAATGTATGAAGCGTAAATATGACCTTTTACGCGGCGCTTGCTGTGTCTTTACTACTTTTTTGACATTTGTGGATTGTAGGCTATTCTTTCCCCTTTATTTTGGCGTAAAAATTTTGAAAACAACCAATTGGTTCACATGATATGAAGTGCGCGAGTAAGGCGGGTTACCGCTATATGTTCCTGTTTTCGCGAGATGCGAGCCAGATAGCCTGTATGGGCGTGTGGGCCCGAGGCAGTGCAAACATCTGGGTGATAATTAGCCCTCAAGGACATAAGGCTTCGGAGGGCATTTTGTAAAGATAATTATAGATGCGTTACGTGTCAACAATGCACATGCAATTTGGTGTGATTTTTGCTGGACATTTCGACCAGACATTGACAAAAGATTTGTTTTCGTAGCGAACTGCGAGATGAAATAAACAAGTTTTAATGTGGCGATCCATGGACACATTTCGACTGGAGGCCAAACATGATAATGACTGACCTGCTATATGCACTAAGTCCCACTAACGCATCTCGCCAAGGGGTAAAACATTATTCTCTATGAGCTTCCCGGACCAATACTGGACCCGCAAGTTAAGGGTTAAGGTCTTGACCCCTGTGAACCTATTTGGAGTCCTGGGGTCACCAAATGTACAATTTAGAATACCCATTGACCAAGGAGTCTGCACACAACTTTTCAGCTCTCTGGACCTTTTGGAACTGGAGAAGAAGATGAAAAAAGGTTTTTAAGGATATAACCCCTGTGACCCTATTTGGGGTCACGGGGTCATGAAATCTACAATTTAGAATCCCCATTGGTCAAGGAGTCTGCACATAAAATTTCAGCTCTCCAGAGTCAGTGGTTCTAGAGAAGAAGTCGAAAAAGGGAAAAGTTTACCGATGGACGGGTGGACGGACGCCAGGCCATGCCATAAGCCCATTGGGCCTTTCAGGCCTGATGAGCTAAAAATGAATAATGATCATACCCTATAACAAATTTAAAATGTAATGATCAGACAGACTTTTCCATGTTTATAATATAGCTGAGGGAAACTTCATAAATTAAGAATATTATTTGTTCTTACATAGCTTATAGAACGGATGAAGGCTAAAGGCTACAATGCACTTACACAATGTGGTGTGGTAGAAACTGCTCCATGGCACTGGGGTTTGGGTGTGACCCACTCAGATACATCTCCATTTCCTTCCGCGCCAGCAGGATGTCCACCACCAGTGTTGCCGTTGCATCCGGGTCCGGCTCACCCGGCTCCGGGAAGTAAAGACCATCCTCAATCTCCTCCGTGTAGCCCATCACCTTCATCAGTTCACGGCCCCCCTGCATGATAAACAGACCTACACTACATATCATTGACTAGCTAAACTAGTTAAAGTTTAACTCATAGTCTGAAACAAGTCAAGCAATCTAAAGCCCTTTTCACATGGACACATTTACTTATATGAGTATAAATACACCTGGAGCAAATAGACCTGAGTAAAACTCTATTTACTAGACCCCTAGAGGTCAAGTAAAAGTATATTAACTTATAAGTATATATAAATACTCCTGGAGTATCTGTGGTCATGTGAACAGAATTTACGTTTGCTTATGTGAGTATTTCACTAAATATTTAAAAAGCCTTTGATTATGTTATGTTTCTAATTAAAAATCATTTTCTTTAAGGCATAAAAATAACATCAATTGCTAGAGAAAACTTTCATCCATATCAAGATGTTTAAGAAATCTGATGCAATTCAACTTCATAGACACGTCCCATGACCTGGCGCGCACCATTGAATGTTATGTCATCAGACAGATTTTCCTTTATTGCATGTATGATGTTGAACACAACAACAAGGTTTTGAAGAATACGAGTCTGTCAAATGACAAGTCCCTATGACAACGTGTATATGTAAATGCTTTCTCTCAACTTCTTCACCCTGAAAGTTCTCTTGTCATTCATTGCTGATTG
Source organism: Gibbula magus (assembly GCA_936450465.1). Lineage (NCBI taxonomy): Eukaryota > Metazoa > Mollusca > Gastropoda > Trochida > Trochidae > Gibbula > Gibbula magus. Next base: position 53,114,556 of record OW388299.1, read on the forward strand.
TTATTAGGGGTATAACACTACATCAAACTATCGATGCATCGCAATAGTTGGCTTGGCAATAGTACTATATTGATAGTATATACAAAAATACTATCGCTATCGCAATAGTAAGATTAACTATTGATACTATCGAAACTATTAAATTTCCCTTAATTATGAATGATTTACACAAGCCTCACTGCACTTAATTCAAGATTTTCCGTTTTAGAAGGACAAAAGGGAAGAACTAGAGATAGGAAATAGCAAAATGACAAAAAGTGTTTTCATTTATGATTTCTTTACTGATTTTGGTTCCATAGTCCTTACATCAATTAAACATTTCTACTAAAACCTTTAAGAAATCTAGCTGATTATTGTGTATTTGTACAAAAAAAACTATCGCAATAGTTATTGCAATAGTGAGTTACAATAGTCTATCGCTATCGCTATCGCTATCGCAATAGTAAGTGGCAATAGACTATCGCTATCGCAATAGTCTCTTTGGGTCAATAGGCACCCCTAATTGTTATGATATTTGTTTGTAAATGTCTTGTAAATCCCCAAAATATTTACCTTATCTTTTAATGAGATATATTTTGGGAACGTTTCCTGCATTTTTATCAACATACTCAATAACTTTAAGACATTATAAGAGATCAGTGAAGGCAGTAACATCAAAACTAAATTAAGTAACACAAAGAACATAAATGTCTATCTAGTCATACGAAAGTTATCGATCCAAACGGTGTAATAAAAGACATTTTCATGGTTTGAGACCATCAATGGTGATATTGTTCTCGTCTCCATACACTTCTTTCCCACGACAAACCCCAGAGCCGATTTATGTGATAAACTTTCTCAATGACATTGTCTCAAGTGAAGAAAAGTATGTTATTCTAATCACAAGATCATGTTTACTCACACCTGGCGAAAACAACATGTGAACATGATGTACAGTTACTTTTACTTATGCGAGTATATTTACTCATGTAAGTAAATTGCTTATGTAAGTAAATTGTGTCCATGTGAAGAGGCTTATGTCAAGGGCCCTGAAAATATGAATCGATTGGTCCCCGAAAAGCATATGTGTATCCCCGATGTAAATCAAAAGCATATGTACAGTTTCATATCAATTGATCACAAACTGTGGAAGGAGTTGATTTCAGAACACAGGTACGCTTTTCAAGACGGACATACGGGTTGCACCATGACATAAACCATCTTGGCGTTCACCCGGGGGTTAAATATTTCAATAACATCCTCCATGCATGACAAAGAGGAGATTATCTCAGTAACATCCACCTTGAATGGCCAGTAGAGGATAATTGCTACAAGATCCTTCAATCATGAAATAGAGGATCCCTTAACCTCAATAATACCTTCCTGCTTAAGAAATAAACAAGCAGTCAGCTACCGGTATAACCCCACCAAGTGGAACAAAAAGAGCCATTGTCTCTGTGGCTTAACAGGTATTGCATTATTCAGTTTTTCAAAGGTAAAACTAACATATCAAATAATAGGGCATTGACCATGTGATCACTATTACAGTTCGTTCAGTCAGTGAATTTACAAATCATAATCCATATTGGTTTGTCTATACAAAATAGAGCCACTGGCTCTGTAGCTCACTTTGGGTCACGGGGTCACGAAATCTACAATTTAGAATCCCCATTGGCCAAGGAGTCTGCACATAAAATTTCAGCTCTGTGGAGTCATTGGTTCTGGAGAAGAAGTCGAAAAAGCGAAAAGTTTACGGACAGACGGATGAACGGACGCTGGACAACATGCCATGCCATAAGCCCATCGGGCCTTTTAGGCCTGATGAGCTAACAAGTAGATTAAAAAGTTGTGAGTTCTATTATTTTGTTTTTAATGACATTCTAAAACAGTGTTATATCCCCAGAAACAACTAAGGTCTCCCAACACCCCATTCATCATAACCCCTCTCTGACGTTAAACTTAGTTACTGTATATGTGTAAACAGGAATATCCTCTCGAATTTCCTCTCCACAAAAAATACCCCAATAGAAACCTCCTTTTAATATGTAAGTTCACATGCTAAAACATTTATAAAATTTTCGCTGTGATCGTAATTAACTCTTTGTCTTCCCAAGCAGAAGTGTAACATATGAAGAGAATCCAGGGAACGATTCTTTCGCTGACAAGGGTACAATGACAAAGTCTGTTTGTGACTTTAAATGAACTGTTTGAGAGGCACTCTAGAAGTTGGTTATAGACAAGGATATTATGGATGTTTAACTTCTTTATCTAACAATAGCAACATATGCTTGATAACGGTATATGAATCTATACATCACAAAATAACATCTATTCAGATCCAGTCACTTTAATTTGATGCACAGTTTATTTCACTGATAAATGCCAACATTTCGTTGCTGATTATAATCAAATATATATAAAATGATATAAATTCTCACCTGAAGCGGTTCAACTCTGTCTCGATATATGGGGTTGGAAAACTTGACGTAACGCCACAGTTCATTCCGCACAGACTTGGGTTTGATGAGGTGGCGGCCATACTTCTCAAGAATATTTAAAGCCACAGGAATGTTTCTTAGGCTTTGTATCGACTGTTGAAATCAAACAACAAAGTTAATGTACAGTTAATGTATAATCAAATATATCTTGAATTTGATTTCCTAAAAATATGACCAACAGGAGCATACTGTAAACTCCATCAGTTTGTCTGTGAAGATCCACAAGGTACAACTGTTGGGCCTGTAATTAGTGAACTTCTATTTTTATAATATCCTATGCAATTTATTACGTTAAATGGAAAAACACTGTACTTTTACTAATTGTACAGCTTTTTAATAATAAGCATATGCATTGATAGAATATACAGAAAGTAACAAATAATGTACCATTAGACTGATGAACAATAGCTTGTTATGGGGTAGCAGAGCTACACTGACCTGGTTATTGCTGCACAGAATGTCTCGGACGTTGAGCACAGCGTACTTCATGGTGACAGCACAGGGCAGATGGAGGAGGTCGATGAGAGGGGCGCTGCAGTCAGATCCTAGTTTGACGGCAGATAGGAGGCGCTGACGGGTCTCCAGCAGCTGGGAGTCCACGTCTCCCCGACCGGGTCCATCCTCTACACACACAGGCTCCATCACAGGCACACTCACTGTCTCACCCATCCAATAGTTCACCTGTAATGATAATACTGGTACTTACAACTAGGATTGACAAGTCAATACTTGCTTGTTCAAGACTTATGCTTTAGATTGGCCTTGAACTCCTTGTTTGATTTAAATCTCAGTTAATTAATTACTAACTTAAAATGATCAATTACGTCTCCTTCGGTAGTTTTCAAATAAAATTCTCCAAAGAAAATACACAGGAAAATGGAAAATCTTATTTAAACCCGACATGACATTCTTTAGTTTTAGGAAAAACGGGTCAAAATTATGATAATTATTGATCAAACCATGTTCCCTGATTATTACCAATGGAAAGGAGGTATATATATGCTAAAAAGAAGGGGCCCCAAAACACTCTCTCTCTCCCTCTCTCTGTCTGTCTCTGTCTCTGTCTCTCTGTCTCTCTGTCTCTCTCTGTCTCTCTCTCTCTCTCTGTCTCTCTCTCTCTCTCTCTCTCTCTCTCTCTCTCTCTCTCTCTCTCTCTCTCTCTCAAATAGATAGATTGGTAGATAGAGATGAGTTGGTTAGTGGCTGGATAGATGTAAATCATTTATGAATGATGAAATTACCACAGTCTTCTGTACGTAATGATACTGACAATTTCCTCGCTCAAGCAAGCCAATGGCAATGGTCCCAAGTCAGGGAAGTGACTACAAGAAGCCAGTCTGTTAGTCACACAGCATATCCCTACTTAGATTGTATGATTCTCAAAACAAACCGGAATTCAGAAGTATTACAAAACAACATATATTGATACCTACAAGTGTGTGGCGAGGATTCCAAGGTAAAGTGAAACGAAACAAAAGCAGTTCTACATTGGAGACGTCATTGGATGATATGAACTTGGATCCAGGAAGTGAGTTACCTCCCTTTGAATGACGAGTGAATGATTGTGTTGCAATATTGTCCCATATCTACTGTCTACATATACACTAGATCTCAAGGCTTTTCAAACAGAGCCAACATAATGTTTACACAATTAAACTCAATTACTAAATCATTTCAACCCTTTAAATCCCCGAGACAGTGGGAACGGCATATGCGTGGGTGTGTGTCCTAATGGGGATTCCCCACTTTGAAATATGCTATTTTTGGAGTTTATCAATGGTCACATTCGATTCCAAATTAGGAACTGGTCATTTATTGTAGGGGAGGGTGGGCCGGTGATTTTTGGGGGTGGGTCACCAAAAAATAAGACAGTCTTTAGGGGTGGGTCATTAAAAAACATGACAATAACTTCTGTACGTAGAACTATGAGGATCTCCAATGGACAGACGTCGAACACCATGTCATGCCATTAGCTGTAGAACTGTAGACTCTTCCCCCCAGTATCAAGGCGACGTCAGGGTGTCAAAAAGCTTACTAGTATACTAGCCATGCCATAAGCCAACCGGGCCTTTTAGGCCTGATGAACTTAGACTGGGACCATTTACTCCCTCGCTGTCAATGTGTAAACATACGTACATACGAAAACTGCCATTGATGTGTCAGGGTGTACATAAATGTACATTCCATGATATACCCTATTTACAAATATAAATAAATTTATTTAATGTATAATATTATGAACAAAATTTGGTGACTTTTGAGGGCTTGAAAGAAAGATATGGGATCAGGGGTAGGCTACATATATGGATTTCGAATTTATTTTATATTTATTTTACCTAATTATTAGCAAAGGACTCTTAAAGAATTTAGAATTCCACATGGTAATCACTTCCATATCAACTTCATCGGTAAGGATTTTAAGTACTCTAACAAAGGGCTCAAACTATTTTATGATAAATTACTCTCAGATAGTATAATTCCTCATGTTTGCTTTAAATTGGAAAGTCTGTTCAAGGATAATGATTTTGAAGGGTATTGGATTTTTAGCTCATCAGGCCTGAAAGGGCAGATGTGCTTATGGCATGGGCCGTCGTCCGGCTTTATAGTCCGTCGTCCGTAAACAATTTCAAGACTGCAATTTTTCAATTGAGACAGGTCTTGTGCATTATATTGAGAACAATCTATTTCAGTCGTCAACATCAAACAATATAATCCCTGATGTGCTACAGAGCCCATGGCTCTATTTTTCATGGTTACACAAAAAGTATAAAAGACATTAAATTATTTTACTTTCAATTTAAGTTTATATATATGGAATCATTTATACCAAAGAAGAACTTATGATACTCTCGGCCAAAAGACATACCGTATCAAATTATTTTTTTTAAAGACATAGGCCTATTCTCTATTGAAGCATTCATATCTAAAAGAAATCTAGATTTTCATTGATATTCATAGAAATGGTCTCCTTTATTCCATCTATTCTCAGTATGATTGAATGTTAAACTTCAGACTGCGTTGTGTGTACCTTAGGGACTGGTCATTTATTATAGGGGGGAGGGGGCCGGTGATTTTAGGGGGTGGGTCACACAAAAATATGACAGCCTTTGTGGGTGGGTCATAAAATATTAAGACAGTCGTTAGGGGTGGCCCACTAAAATTATGACTAACATCATTGGGGGGTCATGAAAAATCATGACACATGTTAGGGGTGGGTCACTTTTTTTCTGACAAACATATGGAAAATTTCACCGGCCCACCCCCCTCTATTATAAATGACCGGTCCCTTAATATCTATAGAAATATAACACTCATATGGATTTTAGCTCACCAGGCCTGAAAGGCCCATTGCACTAATGACATGGCGTCTGTCCATCCTTCCGTCCATCCATGCTTACATTTTTTGCTTTTTCGACTCCTTCTCCAGAACCAATGACTCTAGAGGGCTGAAATTTTATGTACAGACTCATTGGCTGAAGGAGGTTCTCAATTGTATATTTGGTGACCCTTTAACCACAAATAAGGGTCACAGGGGTCATGACCTAGAAACTATTGTAATGAGCTCTAAACATTACTCTGAGATTTTATGTGCTATTCAGTCAATATAGAGAAATGATCCCTTATAAAAGACCTGAGGGAGAGTCATCTCATCTTTTGTGAGAGTTCTAACATGTGCTTAGAGAAATGCATGTTTGTTGAAAAAGAGAAGTTGAGAATTGAAAACTTATCCAATTATATCTTTTTGTAACTTTATCACATTTCATATGAGTAATTATGAATATTTTGCAAGTGAATTGCTGACAAAAAGTAAGTTTATTTCATGATGTAATTATTTAAGTACGCTAGTCTTTCAAAAACTTATTTCAGAATGTTTTATTTAATGGAATAATAGGTGCTTTGAATACCATACGATATTGTGTAATTAATTTTGACCTTTTCTGGAGATAAGTTTGTTTAAGTTTTGAATGAAAATTTCCAGCAAAAACTGATTTACTATTCTATTAACTTTGCAGTTTATCTTATTCAATAAGAATGTGAAATAGATATATATGTCAACATAAGATTAATATCTACATTATGAATAGCCTTCTAGGTCTTTTTGTTCTTGAGAAGAAGATGAAAAAAGGTTTTTAGGTTATGGCCAGTGGGGCCCTTATTTGGTATTTAGTATCGCCATTAGCCAAGGAGTCTGCACACACAATTTCAGCTCCCTAGACCAAGTGGTTCTGGAGAAGAAGACATAAAAGCGAACAATCTACAGACGGACAGATGTCAGACACCATTTCATGCCATAAGCCCACTCTGTTACAAATCTAAATATTGGAGGGGTGGGTCATAAAAAAATATGACAGGCATCAGTGGGGGGTCATGAAAAATTATGACAGCTGTTAGGGGTGGATCAGTTATATTTATGACATACTTAGGAAAAATTGCACCGGCCCATCCCCCTGTAATAAATGACCAGTCCCTTACATGGGGTGGTACGGTATGAGTAGGGACGTGATAGTTACATGGGGTGGTACGGTATGAGTAGGGACGTGATAGTTACATGGGGTGGTACGGTATGAGTAGGGATGTGATAGTTACATGGGGTGGTACGGTATGAGTAGGGATGTGGTAGTTACATGGGGTGGTACGGTTTGAGTAGGGTCGTGATAGTTACATGGGGTGGTACGGTATGAGTAGGGACGTGATAATTACATTGGGTGGTACGGTATGAGTAGGGATGTGATAGTTACATGGGGTGATACGGTATGAGTAGGGACGTGATAATTACATGGGGTGGTACGGTATGAGTAGAGACGTGATAGTTACATGGGGTGGTACGGTATGAGTAGGGACGTGATAATTACATGGGGTGGTACGGTATGAGTAGTGACGTGATAGTTACACGGGGTGGTTAAGATATGAGTAGGGACGTGATAGTTACATGGGGTGGTACGGTATGAGTAGGGACGTGATAGTTACATGGGGTGGTACGGTATGAGTAGGGGCGTGATAACTACATGGAGTGAGGTTGAGATTACAAATGATTTTTGCTATTTTAATGCCATTTCAGGAATATGGCATTATTTTTATGTATGTATTACTTGAGATTATTTTTTTAGATCTTCAACTTCAGAAAATAAATCTTGCAAGTACGAGTGAGCCACATAGTGCATGCCTCTATATTTCCATTTTTAGCTCATCAGGCCTGAAAGGCCCGATGGGCTTATGGCATGGGATGGCGTCCGTCCATCCGTCCGTCCGTAAACTTTTTACTTTTTCGACTTCTTCTCCAGAACCAATAACTCTAGAGAGCTGAAATGTTATGTACAGACTCCTTGGCCAATGGGGATTCTAAATTGTAGATTTGGTGACTCTGTGACCCGAAATAAGGGCCCCAGGGGTCATAACCTTAAAAGCTATTTTCATCTTCTTCTCCAGAACCAATGACTCCAGAGAGCTGAAATTTTATGTACAGACACCTTGGCCAATGCGGATTCTAAATTGTAGATTTGGTGACCATGTGACCCCAAATAAGGGCCACAGGGGTCATTAGCTATAAAGCTATTTTCATCTTCTTCTCCAGAACCAATGACTCCAGAGAGCTGAAATTATATGTACAGACTCCTTGGCCAATGGGGATTCTAAATTGTAGATTTGGTGACCCTGTGACCCCAAATTAGGGCCTCACAGGCCATTACCTAAAATCCTGTTTTCATCTTTTTCTCCGGAACAAAAAGACCTAGAAGGCTGTAATATTGTATGCAAACTCTTTAGCAAATGGGGATTCTAACTTGTAAATTTGGTGACCCTGAGACCCCAAATATGGGCCACAGCCTAAAAAATACCTTTGAAAATGAATTTTGAACTGATATTTTATGACACTTCAGCCACTTTATTTGAAATGTATGTCGACTTTAGATAACAATCTACATTGTGGACATGTTTGTCAAATTGATGTAATCAATGTGAAATGAGAACTATTGAATAGCCTATGAACTGAAAATTGTGACAAGGCATAAATGACTAAATTGAAGAGGAGTTAAGAATTCTTTTATTTTACATGAGATATGTGAACTGCATATGACTGGTGATGAAATGATAAGATAAAATTATTTTCATCTTCTTCTCCAGAACGAAAAGACCTAGAAGGTTGTCATGTTGTGTAATGAGTCTTTAGCCAATGAAGATTCTAAATTGTAGATTTGGTGACCCTGTGGCCCCAAATAAGGGCCTCACAGGCCATTACCTAAAATCCTGTTTTCATCTTTTTCTCCGGAACAAAAAGATCTAGAAGGCTGTAATATTGTATGCAAACTCTTTAGCCGATGGGGATTCAAACTTGTAAATTTGGTGACCCTATGACCCCAAATATGGGCCACAGCCTAAAAAAAACCTTTGAAAATGAATTTTGAACTGATATTTTATGACACTTCAGCCACTTTATTTGAAATGTATGTCGACTTTAGATAACAATCTACATTGTGGACATGTTTGTCAAATTGATGTAATCAATGTGAAATGAGAACTATTGAATAGCCTATGAACTGAAAATTGTGACAAGGCATAAATGACTAAATTGAAGAGGAGTTAAGAATTCTTTTATTTTACATGAGATATGTGAACTGCATATGACTGGTGATGAAATGATAAGATAAGATTATTTTCATCTTCTTCTCCAGAACGAAAAGACCTAGAAGGTTGTCATGTTGTGTAAAGAGTCTTTAGCCAATGGAGATTCTAAATTGTAGATTTGGTGACCCAGTGGCCCCAAATAAGAGCCCCGTAGGCCATTACCTAAAATCCTGTTTTCATCCAGAACAAACTAGAAGGAATATTTTGTTCAGAATGTTTAGATGTTTGGATGAAAAGGCTTAGAACCGAGATTGTTTAGCCAAGGTGATTCAAAATTGTACTATGTACCATGAGATTCATCACATTGCCAGTTCTCTTTAAGCCTTATACAGTTAGATCAGTGCTGCCAGTGTTTAGTGCAAGCAAGAGTCTATTACATAATTTGGCGGTAAAACACAAAAAACACAGCTGGCTTGTAACCAGAGCCAAGGGGTCAGAATATTGCATAATCTCCTGTGTGTTGACCTTGCTGAGTGCTCTCTCTCAATTTCAAGACTAAGATTTGTCAGGGTTAGGGATTGTGCATTATATTGAGACAACATATTTCTGTCTTCATCATCAAACAAAATAAACTCTGATGAGCTACAGAGCCCATGGCTCTATTTTTCAAGGAGTATTTTCTTTGGAGAATTTGTGTTCAAAACCTCCTGCCAGTGAAAGCTCATTTTAAAGCAGAGAAACTGATGAACTAAGATATGGGGTTCAAGGTCAAATATGCACATTCTTCACAACAAAATACTATCACCCAAATGGTCAGATAATTGGTGTCATTACATTGTGTGCAATATTATTATTGCTTTGGATACGAATTCTAATTTCCAGGCTAATCTGATCAAAATCTGAAACAAATTGGTACAGAAATTATTTTTTTTCATTTCATTAAAAGGCACAATTACACTCTTTGGGTTAAAAAAAGGATGTTGATGAAAAGAAGTTAATCTTAAAATGTCTGCTGGTGTTGCTGGAATGTGTAGGTTTACATGGTGGTCAGGCTGCAACTAAATGAACACACACCAATGAAAGCCGATACATGCAGGTCAGTCTCCCACTGATTATAATATGACTGAAATCTCATGTTTGTTGATGATGTGAATGCAGAAGATTATGGTGGTTTGTGTCCCGTGTAGACCAACTGGACTGCATGCTCAGATGACTGAGTCTTGTACATGGAGCTGGAGGCATCAATAAACCTGATGCTCTCACAATCACAAACACGAGTAAATTGCTCTAAGACTCTATGACCAGCCGATTGTCCGTGGAAGTGAACATCAATCAAAGATTCACATTTACCAAGCAATAATTCCATTAATTCCTAGTTCAGTCTCCACCTGAAATCTCTTACTATTTGTACCCTTGGACATTTGTTTGCAGCATTGTTTCTAACGAACTCGGGGTGCCTTTCACAAAGCAACCTTTACTAAGGTTAACCTTAACTTCCATCCTTTAACATTGCATTAAGGTTACCTTAGTGACCTTGATCGTCTTAGTGCTTTGTGAAATGAGGTCCAGATCAGTGAACTGCACACTAACAATCTCACACATCCATACATGCACACTAACAATCTCACACATCCATACATGCACAATAACTATCTCACACATCCATACATGCAGACGAACAATCTCACACACCCATACATGCACACTTACAATCTCACACACTCCTACATGCACACTAACAATCTCATACACCCATACATGCACACTAACAATCTCACACACCCATACATGCACACTTACAATCTCACACAACCCTACATGCACACTAACAATCTCATACACCAATACATGCACACTAACAATCTCACACAACCCTACATGCACACTAACAATCTCACACACCCATACATGCACACTAACAATCTCACACATCCATACATGCACACTAACAATCTCACACACCCATACATGCACACTAACAATCTCACACATCCATACATGCACACTAACAATCTCACACACCCATACATGCACACAAACAATCTCACACACCCATTCTTGCACACTTACAATCTCACACATCCATACATGCACACTAACAATCTCACACATCCATACATGCACACTAACAATCTCACACACCCATACATGCACACTTACAATCTCACACATCCATACATGCACACTAACAATCTCACACATCCATACATGCACACTAACAATCTCACACACTCCTACATGCACACTAACAATCTCATACACCCATACATGCACACTAACAATCTCAAACACCCATACATGCACACTAACAATCTCACACACCCATACATGCACACTTACAATCTCACACACCCATACATGCACACTTACAATCTCACACACCCATACATGCACACTAACAATCTCACACATCCATACATGCACACTAACAATCTCACACATCCATACATGCACACTAACAATCTCACACACCCATACATGCACACTAACAATCTCACACACCCATACATGCACACTAACAATCTCACACACCCATACATGCACACTTACAATCTCACACACCCATACATGCACACTTACAATCTCACACACCCATACATGCACACTTACAATCTCACACATCCATACATGCACACTAACAATCTCACACACCCATACATGCACACTAACACTCTCACACACCCATACATGCACACTTACAATCTCACACACCCATACATGCACACTTACAATCTCACACACCCATACATGCACACTAACAATCTCAAACACCCATACATGCACACTAACAATCTCACACACCCATACATGCACACTAACAATCTCATACACCCATACATGCACACTAACAATCTCACACACCCATACATGCACACTAACAATCTCAAACGCCCATACATGCACACTAACAATCTCACACACCCATACATGCACACTTACAATTTCACACACCCATACATGCACCCTTACAATCTCACACACCCATACATGCACACTAACAATCTCACACATCCATACATGCACACTAACAATCTCAAACACCCATACATGCACACTAACAATCTCACACACCCATACATGCACACTTACAATCTCACACACCCATACATGCACACTTACAATCTCACACACCCATACATGCACACTAACAATCTCAAACACCCATACATGCACACTAACAATCTCACACACCCATACATGCACACTTACAATCTCACACACCCATACATGCACACTTACAATCTCACACATCCATTCATGCACACTAACAATCTCACACATCCATACATGCACACTAACAATCTCACACATCCATACATGCACACTAACAATCTCACACATCCATACATGCACACTAACAATCTCACACACCCATACATGCACACTCACTATCTCACACACAAATACATGCACACTAACAATCTCACACACCCATACATGCACACTTACAATCTCACACACCCATACATGCACACTTACAATCTCACACACCCATACATGCACACTAACAATCTCACACATCCATACATGCACACTAACAATCTCACACATCCATACATGCACACTAACAATCTCACACATCCATACATGCACACTAACAATCTCACACACCCATACATGCACACTCACTATCTCACACACCAATACATGCACACTAACAATCTCACACACCCATACATGCACACTTACAATCTCACACATCCATACATGCACACTAACAATCTCACACATCCATACATGCACACTAACAATCTCACACACCCATACATGCACACTTACAATCTCACACATCCATACATGCACACTAACAATCTCACACACCCATACATGCACACTTACAATCTCACTAATCCATACATGCACACTAACAATCTCACACACCCATACATGCACACTTACAATCTCACACATCCATACATGCACACTAACAATCTCACACACCCATACATGCACACTTACAATCTCACACATCCATACATGCACACTAACAATCTCACACATCCATACATGCACACTAACAATCTCACACACCCATACATGCACACTTACAATCTCACACATCCATACATGCACACTAACAATCTCACACACCCATACATGCACACTTACAATCTCACTAATCCATACATGCACACTTACAATCTCACACACTCCTACATGCACACTAACAATCTCACACACCCATACATGCACACTAACAATCTCACACACCCATACATGCACACTAACAATCTCACACATCCATACATGCACACTAACAATCTCACACATCCATACATGCACACTAACAATCTCACACACCCATACATGCACACTAACAATGTCACACACAGGGGAGCGTCACAGGATAAAGCTTGCCATTTCCTATCTTCTGCCTCCCACACTTCTTACATGGTCTAGTGTTCTGGGATGCCGGCAATCGATACAGAGCGGCACCGAACCCTGAAGCCCCTTTCAGTGTTAGCCTCAGCCACGAAGGCCCTTTCTCAGGATCTCGTTGAGGAGAACCCATCCAGGGTAAACCATCTCTCTACTGGGTGGCAGACTAACTCCCTCTGTGATTGTTGATCAAATCAGATCCGGGCTAGCCACAACTACCATCATCAGGAGGAATGGTTTGCTTGATCCCTGTGCTTTGGAAATGAAAGAAGGCCATCATCCGTGCTCCCGTCAGCATTGTTTGCCGATAACATTCATGAAGTCTGCAAAGAACATGTAGCCATGGCTTTAACAGACTTCAACTTTCGGACTAAGATGCTGACAACATCCTTCATCATATCTGCCCAAACCAGCTCTATCAGGGAAGACAAAACAACCACGTCAAGACAATCACCTCTAGAGGAAGACGTGGTGGCTCCAGAGGTGGAAAGTCCAACAGAGGCGTTTATAATCAGCAGCAACCCTGAATTCTCTGGACACCCCTTAGACCTCCAAGCAACTTCATACAAGCATGTTGAGGGTATGGACAGGCACGACTGGAACCCCCCAACACCAGCCGTCCCAAACCACTCAAGACCCGACAAGCCCTCTCCAACCAAGTTGATGCTCAACCGGAAGCATTTGCCTTTATCTGCAAGTTTTATCTGTTCGCCAACAGATTCAATCACCAGCTGCTGACCTACATCTCTCCTCTCCCAGAATGGGCAGTTGACGCATGTTCACTTCAGTGGGAGGGGCTAGACGCGTATGCTTTCTCTCCACCGATCCTCCTGCCCAAGTTGATTGCCAAGCCAAGGTGAAACCAAATGGATGCATCATTTACAGAAGGCCCTGAGGTCAAAAGGTTATTCGTCTCTAGTGGCCAGCACTCTTAGGGCTCATAACGTGTCAACAAGATCACTTTACAATTACAAGTGGCTGACTATTGAGCTGTTTTGTAAAGACAAAGTTTCATCGCGGTCCTCCAGACGAACATCTGGGGAGCACTTTGTTGGAAGACCTATCTCGGAAGACAGCCCTTGTACAGTAGCAAGGGTAAGCGAAATTCACGCCAAAGACGTGACTAGGATTCGCTATGAACAGATGCGTCATGGTTGAGCTTATCTTTGCTTACTTCATGATTTTGTCATCAAAAATCAACTTCCTAGTCAATCTGACAGAGTCTTCACTGTTCCTCCGTTATCCTCTATCTTTAAAACTCTGAGACCGGAGGAGCTATTAATAGGTCCAGTTAGAGCCCTCAGGGAATACATTGCTTGTTCTGAGTTGAAGAGAGCCTCTCGCAAGAGGTTGTTCATTCCGTTAACCTCTAGAGCGAGGGTTACAGTGAACCGGAACACCCTGGCATTGTGCCTGCATACAGCCATCTTGGCAGCTAACCATGCAGCAGGTTATCCTCACTCAGTGGCCAACAACCCACATGAGATTCGGGCAATGGCATATACAATGGCCATCCATAAGAACTGCTCCATCGCAACCATTATGAAGGGTAATTCTTCCACTGCGTTTGCCAGTCACTATCTGCTCCAAGTCTGTAGAAGATGTGAAGGCTTTCAATACTTTTGGCTGCTGGTAATTACCAAGCTTTCCTCTCATTAGGTAAGGATTTAGTATTTTTTTCCTAGGGACTATTTCTCTTTTCATCGTGATCGCTCCATAAGGAATATGGTCTTACTGATTGCATTTTGGTTCTCCATTTGAGGTAACCTCGTCAGTGTCCATCTCCTCTTCTGGTGCTTAGTTTTTCTGGCAGTATTAGCCCTCGTCAAGGTCAGGGTGTCAAAAATCCATCAAAATGTAAATATTATAGATATTTACCCTATTTACCCTATTTACCCTCTTTACCCTAGTTACCCTATTTACCCTATTTACCCTATTTAGCCTCTTGACCCTCTTCACCCTCTTGACCCTATTTACCCTATTTAGCCTCTTGACCCTATTAACCCTATTTACCCTAGTTACCCTAGTTACCCTATTTACCCTATTTACCCTATTTACCCTATTAGCCTCTTGACCCTCTTCACCCTCTTTACCCTATTTACCCTATCTAGCCTCTTGACCCTATTTACCCTCTTTACCCTATTTACCCTCTTTTCCCTATTTACCCTATTAACCCTATTTACCCTAGTTACCCTCTTTACCCTAGTTACCCTATTTACCCTCTTTACCCTAGTTACCCTAGTTACCCTAGTTACCCTATTTACCCTAGTTACCCTATTTACCCTCTTTACCCTAGTTACCCTAGTTACCCTATTTACCCTCTTTACCCTAGTTACCCTAGTTACCCTATTTACCCTATTTAGCCTCTTGACCCTCTGGACCCTCTTGACCCTATTTACCCTATTTAGCCTCTTGACCCTATTTACCCTATTTACCCTATTTACCCTAGTTACCCTATTTACCCTATTTACCCTATTCGGCCTCTTGACCCTATTTACCCTCTTTACCCTAGTTACCCTATTTACCCTATTTACCCGATTTACCCCGGTAGTATTTACCCTATTTACCCTATTTACCCTATTTAACCTCTTTACCCTATTTACCCTAGTTACCCTATTTACCCTAGTTACCCTATTTACCCTAGTTACCCTCTTGACCCTCTTGACCCTCTTTACATTATTAACCCTCTTGACCCTCTTTACCTTATTTACCCTATTTAGCCTCTTGACCCTATTTACCCTCTTTACCCTATTTACCCTAGTTACCCTAGTTACCCTATTTAGCCTCTTGACCCTCTTGACCCTATTTACCCTATTAAGCCTCTTTACCCTAGTTACCCTATTTACCCTAGTTACCCTATTTATCCTCTTGACCCTCTTGACCCTCTTGACCCTATTTACCCTATTTACCCTCTTGACCCTATTTACCCTCTTGACCCTCTTGACCCTCTTTACCTTATTTATCCTATTTAGCCTCTTGACCCTATTTACCCTCTTGACCCTATTTACCCTATTTACCCTCTTTACCCTATTTACCCTCTTGACCCTCTTTACCCTATTTAGCCTCTTGACCCTATTTACCCTCTTTACCCTATTTACCCTAGTTACCCTATTAACCCTATTTATCCTATTTATCCTCTTTACCCTATTAACCCTATTTACCCTATTTACCCTCTTGACCCTCTTTACCCTATTTACCCTAGTTACCCTTTTTACCCTCTTTACCCTATTTACCCTAGTTACCCTTGTTACCCTATTTACTCTCTTGACCTCGCCGCTAATGGCTGCAATACTGCCGAAGCGGCGTTAAACAATAACTCACTCACTCACTACTCTCTTGACCCTCTTTACCCTATTTAGCCTCTTGACCCTCTTGACCCTCTTTAACCTATTTACCTATTTACCCTAGGTACCCTCTTTACCCTATTTAGCCTATTTACCCTAGTTACCCTAGTTACCCTATTTACCCTCTTGACCCTCTTGACCCTATTTACCCTATTTAGCCTCTTGACCCTATTTACCCTATTTACCCTCTTTACCCTTTTTACCTTAGTTACCATATTTACCCTATTTACCCTATTTACCCTATTTACCCTAGTTACCCTAGTTACCCTATTTATCCTTTTTACCCTCTTAACCCTATTAACCCTATTTACCCTATTTACCCTATTTACCCTCTTGACTCTCTTTACCCTATTTACCCTATTTACCCTAGTTACCCTCTTTACCCTATTTACCCTCTTGACCCTCTTTACCCTATTTACCCTATTTAGCCTCTTGACCCTCATGACCCTCTTACCCTATTTACCCTATTTAGCCTCTTGACCCTCTTGACCCTCTTGACCCTCTTTACCCTATTTACCCTATTTACCCTATTTACCCTATTTACCCTATTTACCCTATTTACCCTAGTTACCCTGTTTACCCTGTTTACCCTATTTACCCTATTTACCCTAGTTACCCTCTTGACCCTCTTGACCCTATTTACCCTCTTGACCCTATTTACCCTATTAAGCCTCTTGACCCTATTTACCCTCTTGACCCCAGTTACCCTTTTTACCCTATTTACCCTATTTACCCTATTTACCCTATTTACCCTATTTACCCTACTTACCCTAGTTACCCTACTTACCCTAGTTACCCTATTTATCCTATTTACTCTATTTACCCTATTTACCCTACTTACCCTACTTACCCTATTTACCCTATTTACCCTATTTACCCTATTTACCCTATTTACCCTATTTACCCTACTTACCCTAGTTACCCTACTTACCCTAGTTACCCTATTTATCCTATTTACCCTATTTACCCTATTTACTCTATTTACCCTATTTACCCTACTTACCCTACTTACCCTATTTACCCTATTTTCTCTAAGGATTTATTACCCTCCCCGGGAGGACTGACTGCTTCGCTTCTTATTCAAGACCTTCACTCGGATTTCATCAGGAAAAAAAATGGCCTGATACATTTTGTCACGTGACCGATTGACCCAACTTCTGCTGGCTCATTTGTCCTGTCTTCAACACCATTTCAATTCTTTTTATTTGGGGCATAAGGAAGTATAAACTGTAGAAATAAGGTAAGAATTTTAAATATCTAAAAGATTTAGATCCTAATAAGTTAGAAATTTAACTTTCAACATGGGGAAGGAGGTTTTTGTGATGACTGTGGAACATATCTTTCTTTCATATCATATGCTGGGAATTCTCATTAGCAGTCTGATAACTTAATCTAATCTGCAGCTGATAGACCCTCAACCTTGTTGCTTAGATAAATTTTACTTTCTCAATTTTTACTGAATTATGGCAATGTTCATTTGATGTTTGCATGGTGTTTAAGCTGATTTCTCAGAAACCAGTCTTTGCATAATAAGGCATGAGGTATTAAAACATAATACTGTAGATATAGTCCTGCTCCATGACTGTATGAAATGTAAGAGCCTTTAATACAGTCTAGATCCTTATTCAGCAAATCTAGATAACCTGATCCACAAGGAACTGGTAGTATTAAACAAATATAATCATAAGGATGAATGTACAGTAATTTTTAAAAAATCCTTAGACAAAATGTGAGGCTACTGTAGATAATGAAAGCTTAAGTTACCCGATGTGCTGTCTGGGTACCTCTTCTTTTGTCTTTTGTATTAGAGAAGTTTACATCACATTTGTTTGATAAAATACCTTGTAAGTCTGAACAATGAATTTTTAGCTCATCAGGCCTGGAAGGCCCGATGGGCTTATGGCATGGCATGGCGTCCGGCGTCCGTCCGTCCGTCCGTCCGTCCGTCCGTCCGTCCGTCCGTCCATCCGTCCGTAAACTTTGCACATTTTCCACTTCTTCTCCAGAACCAATGACTCCACAGAGCTAAAATTTTATGTGCAGACTCCTTGGCCAATGGGTATTCTAAATTGTAGATTTCGTGACCCCGTGACCCCAAATGGGGTCACAGGGGTCACATCCTTAAAAACCTATTTTCATCTTCTTCTCCAGTTCCAAAAGGTCAAGAGAGCTGAAAAGTTGTGTACAGACTCCTTGGCCAATGGGGATTCTAAATTGTAGATTTTGTGACCCCATGACCCCAAATGGGGTCACCGGGGTCACATCCTTAAAAACCTATTTTCATCTTCTTCTCCAGTTCAAAAAGATCTAGAGAGCTGAAAAGTTGTGTACAGACTCCTTGGCCAATGGGGATTCTAAATTGTAGATTTCGTGACCCCATGACCCCAAATGGGGTCACAGGGGTCACATCCTTAAAAACCTATTTTCATCTTCTTCTGCAGTTCGAAAAGGTCTAGAGAGCTGAAAAATTGTGTACAGACTCCTTGGCCAATGGGGATTCTAAATTGTAGATTTCGTGACCCCATGACCCCAAATGGGGTTACCGGGGTCACAGCCTTAAAAACCTATTTACATCTTCTTCTCCAGTTCAAAAGGTCTAGAGAGCTGAAAAGTTGTGTACAGACTCCTTGTCCAATGGGGATACTAAATTGTACATTCTGTGACCCCATGACCCCAAATGGGGTCACAGGGGTCACATCCTTAAAAACCTATTTTCATCTTCTCCGGTTCCAAAAGGTCAAGAGAGCTGAAAAGTTGTGTGCAGACTCCTTGGCCAATGGGGATTCTAAATTGTAGATTTCGTGACCCCTTGACCCCAAATGGGGTCACAGGGGTCACATCCTTAAAAACCTTTTTTCATCTTCTTCTCCAGTTCCAAAAAGTCAAGAGACTTGAAAAGTTGTGTGCAGACTCCTTGGCCAATGGGGATTCTAAATTGTAGATTTCGTGACCCCTTGACCCCAAATGGGGTCACAAGGGTCATATCCTTAAAAACCTTTTTTCATCTTCTTCTCCAGTTCCAAACAGTCAAGAGAGTTGAATAGTTGTGTGCAGACTCTTGGTCAATGGGGATTCTAAATTGTAGATTTTGTGACCCCATGACCCTAACTGGGGTCACTGGGGTCACATCCTTAAAAACCTATTTTCATCTTCTTCTCCAGTTCCAAAAGGTCAAGAGAGCTGAAAAGTTGTGTACAGACTCCTTGGCCAATGGGGATTCTAAATTGTAGATTTCGTGACCCTGTGACCCCAAATGGGGTCACAGGGGTCACATCCTTAAAAACCTATTTTCATCTGCTTTTCCAGTTCCAAAGGGTCTAGAGAGCTGAAAAGTTGTGTACAGACTCCTTGGCCAATGGGGATACTAACTTGTAGATTCCGTGACCCCATGACCCCAAATGGGGTCACAGGGGTCACATCCTTAAAAACCTATTTTTATCTTCTTCTCCAGTTCCAAAAAGTCTAGAGAGCTGAAAAGTTGTGTGCAGACTCCTTGTCCAATGGGGATTCAAAATTGTAGATTTTGTGACCCTTTGACCCCAATCTAGGTCACTGGTCATGACCCAAATATTTTCATCTTTATCTTAAGTACGTAAAGCTGTAGAAAGGTGAAATTGTAATTGTAGGACTGGTGACCCTGTGACTCCAAAGTTGGGTCACAGGAATCATGGTCTAAAAAACCTATTTTTTTCTTGATAACAATGTATTACTTGATATAACTTAGATAGTCAACCTTAGATAATAATCAATGAAATCTTGATGAGCTACAGAGCCCATGGCTCTATTTTTATCAAATATTTAGTTAAATGCTTATTAGTGCTGATAGAACTGTAGCAGGACTTTTAGTATTTGTATCCCTGTTATATCAAGGCTTTAAGTCGTCAAAACCTCCATTGTGACGTTTGACCTCATGTTTTAATGACCAGTTTCTTGTAGTCACTGACAAAAAATCTGGTTAAGTCTCAGTTAACCACAAATAGTGTTTGATATTGTGTGAATGAAGTTTTGACCATTTGTGAGAGGTGGCTCTTGAGCTAAAGATACATCCATTCTGTTTCATAAAATTTTATTTGGTTTTAATACGTGCCAACATACGATATGTGCTGATTTCAGTTCAAATAATTTCACGCAACTTGCATATTCATCACCAATCGCCAAATATATAATAATTACTAGTTTCCAAAAATTTATCAATATCATTACACATGTGCAGAAACTGAAACTACACGTGCCTTTTACATGCACAGTTATTATAAGACCTGTTAGATATTTTTATCAACCCGAAGTTGTGTTTGACTAATTGACACGCGCCACACGCAGTGGATTGTTCGGTTTTCCATCAGAAATCACTACTTTTACCTTGATATCGTTGGTATACTGAGTCGACTCTCATCAAAATGGCAATTTTCGGTAACAGTGATTACTTCTCTATGAAATAAAACAATTTATAACGTTTGGAAAATGTGACCCCAAACAACACCATAGGTGTACCTGTAAATTGTTCTAGTCTGACAGAGGTAAAAGATTAAAATATTTTGCCTTTTCTGAGTGCTAAGATTTAGAATGCTGAAATTATTTGTACAGTCCACATACCTGTAGTGTAGACATAACTTAATTACCAACATGTAGTATAAATTGCCTTATAAGGCATTCTATACAAACTTTTAACATTGTTTACTTCTCCTCCAGAACCGCTGCATTTATATTTAACTGAATGATGGATTCTCAAGACTCAGGCTAAATGGTAAATGTAAATAAACTTTAGCTAAATAAGATGAGACATTTTTGTTAGTTTCTTAACTTCTGTTGTGGTAATTTGAACGAAGAAAGTGAACAGTGGCAGCAGTAATGACTTAATTGATAAATGAAATGAGCAAAGCAAAGTCTCATTTACTAAACAGCAATTTAACTTTTCACTGGTTATACTATAGCAGTGTCCCTTTACATTGAGTTATTATTCGACTTGCTGACACAATTTCATGGCATTGATGTTGACTGCTGTATGTTTGTTTTACTGAAAAGGTAATGAAATATTCTTTTTTGAAGCAAACACTCAGCAACTTTTTAAATATTATTTTTTTATATTCAAAACATATTCCTGCAAATTTTAACTGTTTGAATATTCATGTCATAACAATTTATAAATAAACTGAAAGTATACACACCCGCATGTGTCCGTGTAGACTTCATTTCAATTGTAGAACTTGGACCTGACACATTTCCTTTTGAATTGGCTTTTGGGGGTTGACTTGTAGATTTGGTTGACTAATACCAAATTGTCATTTACAGTATTTTGTTAATTCATTGTTTGATTCCTCTTGCTTGACTTCAAATAATCATATTGATGCAATAGTCAGGTGATTGAAGCCCTGAGTGTTTTGTGTTATTATTATTTCACTGATCGGCCAATCATTCTCTTCTGTTAAAAGGTCTCAGTCACATGAAAATGTAGAGAAAAAGTTTGAATTTCATCAGTTTAATCACATCAATTCTTATTCAATGAAGTTGTTTATATGTACCAGGTAAGTAAAGATGACATGTTAATGTAACTAAGTGAGGTATCTGCATTGTTTATTCATTGAAAAGATATACACAGAACTGCAAGTGTGTTTTGAGTAGCAAAGAGTTGGGGTGTATGTGCTCACTCATTCTCTTGTTTATACCTCTGCTTTGACGAGTCTGGGTATATAGCCCTCTGCACACTGCCCGTGTGTGAGTGCCTCTGTACATTCAACATAACATGAAAACTATCTGACTTCCAGTATGGTGGCAACTTCCAAACGCAAGGCATAACTCTTGCCAGTCTGCATTACTGGCTGATTTAACCCTTGCGGTATTTCCATCGCTATGTTGTGTCAAGATAGCGAATCGCTGCACCAGAAATGCATAGCGGGCCTGGATTTCTAAACACAGATTTCTTAAGGAAATACTGCAAGGCCTAAATGAGCCAGTAATGGAGACTGGCAAGAGTAATGCCTTGCATTGGGAAGTTGGTATGGTGGAAGTAACCTACAATGGTGTTGCCAAAATCTTGTGAAATTTGAACAAAATATCCTGAATATCTAATATCCTGAATTTGATTTGATTTCCAAAACTTAGCCGGTAACTTGAAAACTATTGATTTAAACAGTATTTTATTTCCAAATAACATATATAACGTACAGGAAATTATGAGAAGTTGAATTGGAAAAAAGGGATTAGCAAACAGGCTACCCTAGCCTATATAAATGCTTCTAAACTTGAAAACTATTTGATTTGTAAACTTTAATTTTGGTATGGTGTGGTACGGTGGTCTGCCATTTTAGGTTCCAGCATCTGAGTGTCCATTGACATTTCTTATGGTTGACAACATATGTATTCTTAGTAAAAGGTACATCAACCAAACTTTATACAGTTATTAATCATGTTCTTCCGGTTGCACACAGACAATTTTCAATTTTCTGAGATTTAAATTTTTAGCTCATCTGGCCTGAAAGGCCCGATGGGCTTATGACATGGCATGGTGTCCGGCGTCTGTCCGTCCATCCGTCTGTCCGTCCATCCGTCTGTAAACTTTTCGCATTTTCATCTTCTTCTCCAGAACCACTTGGTCTAGGGAGCTGAAATTTTATGTGCAGACTCCTTGCCTAATGGGGATTCTCAACTGTAGATTTCATGACCCTGTGACCTCAAATGGGGTCACAGGGGTCACATCCCCATAAACCTATTTTCATCTTCTTCTCCAGTTCCAAAAGGTCTAGAGAGCTGAAAAGTTGTGTGCAGACTCCTTGGGTAATGGGGATTCTAAATTGTAGAATTCGTGACCCCGTGACATCAAATGGGGTCACAGGGGTCACTACCCCAAAAATCTATTTTCATCTTCTCCTCCAGTTCCAAAAGGTAAAGAGAGCTGAAAATTTGTGTGCAGACTCCTTGGGTAATGGGGATTCTTATTTGTAGATTTCATGACCCCTTGACCCCAAATGGGTTCACAGGGGTCACAACCTTAAAAACCTATTTTCATGTTCTCCTCTAGTTCCAAAAGGTCTAGAGAGCTGAAAAGTTGTGTACAAACTCCTTGGGTAATAGGGGTTCTAAATTGTAGATTTCGTGACCAGCTGATCACAAATATGGATCACTGGGTCACAACCTATTTAAAATTACCATTGTAGCAAGCTTTGAACAGTTCTCTTGAGATTTTATGTGCTCTTCACTTCAGACTAAGGGAGGTAATCCCAAATATGTGAGTTCTAACTTTTAGAAATGGTTCTTGAGAAAGAAGAATTAAGAATAGAGGATCTAACAAATATTGTTTGTAATATTTATTTTGTAGGCCCATAACTTTTATCATATTTCATATGTAAATATTAATATTTTATTATATAATATTGAATGCCTGATGAGCTACAGAGCAAATGGCTCTATTTTTTGTCGTTTCCATGAAAACATCATTTTTTGGACTTAGTTTTATTGTGTTCAATCGAGACAAGTTTTCTTGGAAACTGATCAAACTAGGTGAATGAAATTTTGGTTTTGAGTACTCATGACCATACTCATTATCGAGTTCAAAAACCACTTCCGAAATTTTTTTTTTTTTACGGAGTTATGGCCCTTGAATCTGAAATTGAACTTAGTACCATAAGAACTGTGATGCTCCAATGGGGACAATTTTTTTAGGACACTATTACATCTAGGTGAATGAAATTTAACATGGAGGTAGTCCAGATGATACTCTTTATCGAGTTCGAAAATCACTTCCGAAATATTATTTTGTACGTAGTTATGGCCCTTAAATCCGAAATTGAATTTAGTACCAAAAGAACTGTGATGCTCCAATGGGGACAAGTTTCCTCAGAAACTATTACGTCTAGGTGAATGAAATTTAACATGTAGGTAGTCCAGATGATACTCTTCATCGAGTTTAAAATCCATTTCCGAAATATTATTTTTTACAGAGTTATGGCCCTTGAATCCGAAATTGAACTTTGTACAAATTACCGGTGTGATGCTCTAATGGGAAAAATTAAGTTACCTGAAAAATATTACATCTGGGTGAATGAAATTTTGAAATTACAAAGCCAGTTCCCAAAATTATTTTGGACAATATTATGATGCTTGAAGCTGTTTTTTAAACATAGTAACCTTCACATCTATAATTCTCAATGGACGGATATTGCGGGGGTATGTGAGCCATGCTAATTTTTTTCTTGTTATTGCTGTATGAAGACGGTCACACAGTACCACAGGTACGATGAG